>JAPXFQ010001585.1:412500-693892 GCA_028564705.1 Apricaphanius iberus
TGTGGAAAACTCTGGAAAAGTAACAGATCCCTGCTGGAAAAGTCAGGAAAAGTAGTGAATCTCATCAAGAAAACCTGGAATTTTCAGAGAAAATGTGGAATGAGGTCCGATTTGATATTCTGATTCTGATTTCCATCCATCTATCCATCCATACTTCGTATTGATACCTAACAATTGTAAATTTATCATTATCTTGCTTTGGAAAAAATAAGTGGTATTTGGAGAAAATTCCTCCAGAACTAATTTCAGAACCAGGTTGTTGCTAAGATGTTGCCAGAGTAAATGAATAAGGGCTCTTAAATTATGTGTGTTTTACATAATTGCTGATATAAACCAGGAAAGACGAACCGTCAGTAGGATTTATTACTTTTAATGCACCCAGTACCAAAGAACATCCTTCTGCTTTTTGTTCCTCAAGTTTTCAGAGTTTGTGCTGCATTCCTGAACACAAACTACCATCACCAGCCTCTCTGCGGCTGTAGCCTGAAACACATTTTCCAATTTCAAGTTAAACTGCCCTGAAGTTTGTTCCGATCCTCATGTTGAACCTCGTGAAGTCAAGATCAGCCGGGCGCTTGTCTCTGGGAGAACAGGTGGCAGGCTTCTGAGCTGCATTCATATTTTCAATTCAGATCTGATGAATTCTTTCAGTCTGCGGGCCGCCTGAGACGGGGGAGGTGATGAGGATGAGGAGGGTCTTTGTCTGAGAAGAATGGTGAGGGGGGTCGGCCGTGGCGGGGCGTCCTGCGCGCCGGCAGATGGTCGATGGTTTGAGGAGACAAAAGTGAGCTGCAGAGTTTCTTCTTTCTAAAGCCGCTCGTCTGAGGACCAGAACACAAAGCATGAGTGGACTGGGGGGGGGGTCCGCTGCTTTGGGCTTAATCGGCACACGTCCAAGGAGCCTGATGGACATACAGCCTTACTGATGGACAGAAATACATTTAAACTCTTAATATCCTGTAGCTCTCCTCAGATTTTTTGTAAAACTCTCCATAAAAACCATAAACTCCACGTTAAACTATCATTAAGACCAACAGGAGTCCCCGTTGTGGAGGAGGGTGCACCAAATGCCCTGCAGGGCTGCAGCTAATCATTACTTTCCAAAGTTATTGATTGGTTTTCTTTAGAAATGTCAAATTGTTTTTACAAAGATCCAACATTACCGAGCCGCAAGTCAGCTTTAGAGGACTCTGTGTGGTTTCTACATCAGTTTCTAAGAATGGCAGGGAGGCATCGTGTAGGTTTCGCACTTAGATCCAAGGGTTCGATTCAGAAACATGTTTGTCAGCTTAGAAGGTATAAATGAACGTTGTGTTTTCTCAAAGTTAATCTGAATCCATCTGGATTGAGCGAAAAGTTTCATTTACAAATCCAAATGTGAGTGGTTTTGTTAAAATCAGAGGAAAACAGTTAAATGATGTTAATTTAATGTTAAATTAATATTATAACCCAGCAGTTTGCATTAGGAAAAAACAGCATTCATAAGATAAATTATGGAATGGTCTCCCTTTGCAAATTAGAGCTGCTCAGTCTGAAATTTGAAGTCCCTCCTAAAAACCCATCTCTGTGCACTGGTCTTTCACTGCAGCTGTCTGCGTTACTCCTTTCTTTGTTCTTATTTAATCTTTTTATGGAATATTTTTGACCTAATATTCTGTGTGCACAGCACTTTGGGGCACCTTAAACAAACTTGCAAAACAACAACTGCAAACAGTACTTGTGAGAGTTCGTATTGAAACCAACAGCAGGAACATGAAACTGTAAGATCCCGTTGGTAATGTTAGTCCTACTGTTTATTAATGCTTTTTTCTCTCAAACGGAGACAAACCGAGCTGCAAACATATGGACAGGCTGTTGGAACAGCCTGGGACAGAAAGGAATTGTTGCTGCGATCGAAGTGGTTAATCTGTACCAGAAAGAATGCAGGAACCAGAGGTGGTTTTAGTGGGAAAGAGTCCTGGAAATAAAATGTCCCAAACAATGAAACCTTCATCTTTCATTCATCTTCCGAGAACCAAGAGTTTCATCATGATCCAGATGTTGAACCTGCTTGCAGTCAAATCCAAACGTTGAAAATACATCTGCATTATTTGGAAACGTGAATGAGTTTAACACAGTTTATGCAGTCCTGATCTGTCCCTAGGAGAAACGGGACAATGTCTCCATGCAGCTGGACGCCTTAAGATGTGTTGCAGAGATAATGGAATATAATAACAGATCAAACTCCTTGAGCTTCATACCCTTAATACAAGAACAGTCCTAAATGTTGAGAGGAATGCAGGACCAACGCTGTCTGATTACTGATGGACAGAGAAAGATGGAACCTGCAGGCCTCAGTGGGAAGCAAACTTGTCCTCCTCCTCTAATTAAACCTCCTCCTTGGAGTCACAGCTGTCGAGGGTTCATCCCTCTCCTTTCACAGAGAGGTCAGAGGTTGGCGATGCATTCGAGGGTCAGAGGCTCGTCCTTCTTCCTCCTGGGGGACAGGATGGGCGCTGCCCTGATCGGGCCGTCCGTTACGCACTGAACCTTGAGTTTGTCGAAGCTCCTGACCCTTTTAGCCGACCTCTCAGGAAATGAATGTTCAGAGTTTGTGTTGCTCTGCAGAAGACGTGTAACTGAGTAATGATTTATGGTGATGTCAAGGATGAGCAGGAAATACTGTTCGCTTTGCTAACAGTAGAAAAACGTTTAATATACCCAGGGCTGGGCGACATATAATCTAAAACATGTGCAATAACAATATCTATTGTGATAAATTCCTTTTGTCCTTCTATTAGAGAATACGCCAGTATATTGCTATATTTAATGCCACAATATTGTATAGATATTCAAAAGCAAATTATGTATTTTGTATTTTCAAGAATTTGAATGGAATCATTAATCATGACTGAATTTTTTGTAATAAAATTAGAAGTATAACTGATAGTAGGTGGCTGTGTTCACTTTTGTCCCAGTAAATAAAAAAAATAAAAATTAAAACCTATTGTGTTCTGGATGAAACAGGTTGGAGTGTTTAGAATGTTGTGACAGTTTTTCTAAAATTAAATTCAGCATTAAAAAAATCACAATGAATAGACTTTCTCATGGTATCGCAATATATGGCAATGTATCGCAGCGTCCCCGTTGTATCGTGATACGTATCGAATCACCAGATTCTCACCGATACACATCCCTACTTTCTATTTGTTAGCATGCTCACTTTCCAGACACATTGCAGCAGAATAACTCCCAAAAGGTTTAGAATGCCATAGAAGGAAACTTTACTGAGCAAAAAACATTTAAAAATATATTAATTGTATTTTAAACATATTCTAAATAAAATAAAAGCTAAACGTTATGAAAATAAAGTTCAAACTTGTCTGCTTTCCTGGTTACTTATGTATAAATTTAAAAATGCACTAATGGAAATTGCTTATATTTGAATAAAAAAGTTCAACAAGTTTCTTTTCCGTTAAACTAGCAATATCTAATGAAAAGCCAAACAATTACAATCAGTGTTTATCTTCTTTGTGTACCTGGTACAATGTATGTAGGCACAGCTTGATGACATCATCATAATGCATAATCGCTACAAGTTATAGTCATAATCTCTACCTTTGGTTAAATTTATATAATTTCTACCTTATTACTTTTACATTGCCCACTACTAAATAACTAACTTGGGTCTTAGATGGACGTAGAACTGTATGTGGCAGTTATGGAGTACCACAGGGCTCGGTAATGGGCCCAGTTCTTTTTGCTAAAAAAAGGTTTCCGTTTTGTAACATTTATCAGATGGGATACTAGGGGTGGGGGGGGAAATTGATTCACACAAGAATCTCGATTCTTTGCTTAACGATTTTGAATCGATTTTTTTAAAAATAAAAGAAATCGGTTTTCAATTATTTTATTTTTTTACATGCAGCCCATGCTTGGAAAAAAAACAGTTTAAGTTCACTTTATTATGAAATATATTTAAGCAGTTTAATTTAGAAAGTCTTTACTTTCCATTCATTCTGTTTTAAAGTTGTAAGATGTGGGAAGTAGAACATTCAGAAACTTATCTTTTTAATACTATACTGAATTAAAAATATGCAATATTGAAGACCCTCAATTGAAATTTAATCGGTACTTACAAAAAAAAATCACAAAAGAATTGAATCGGGAGAAAAGCATATAGTCTTTGCCCTACAAATTGGCACCTTATTTTACTAATAGTATTGATTGTGAATCGATTCTGAATCTGGAATCGATTCTAAATTGAATCGTCACTCCAAGAATTGCAATCAAATCGAATTGCGAGTTGTAAGATTCACATCCCTATGGGATACGTTTCCATTTTTCTGCAGTTAATTCTATCTATATAAGACAGACATTTTTGTCATTTTTGAACCATGACATCTGAAGAACAAAGTAGTATACGGTTTTTTTACCCATTTTATAAATTCAGACTCCAAATATACCTTAATTATGCATTAATTTTCATGAGTGATGTAAGAAAATATCGAAATGCTAAAATATCGCAATATTTTATGCCCCAAAATTGTATCGATATTCAAAATCTTTCTTTTTTTTTTATGTGAATTGAATTTTGTCATAAAATTAAAAGTATGACCACTAGTTGGCGTCTGTTTTCATCATCTTAATTTAAGTAGATCAACAGGTTGGAGTATTTAGAATGATGTGAAAATCCCAATATATGTTCTTACTCATAGTATTGTGATATATCGTATTGTCCCCTTTGTACCGTAACGTATCGCCAGATTCTTACCGATTCTTTCGTTACAGGAGAAGCTAACATCCAGGGTTTTGGCAGTTCAGCCAATCAGCATTGATTAAAAAAAAAACTAAAGTAAAAAAAAAAATGGCACTCCTGGAATGGCCACTACCATGTCAAGTTGCGATGTTCCAGGGTATTTTTGCTTCTCAAGATGTATTTCTTTTTAATATTTTAGATCCGAAATACAAAAAAAAGTAGGTTGTTTGTTCAAATCCAGCTGAATGATGCCATATTTCCTCATGTATTTGTAAGCCAGACTGTATATGCACAATTTTGAGTTTGTAGGGAGCTCTTTAGTTTTTCTACACATCACAGCAACAGACCGTGTGAAGAAGTTGGTTTGAGAGACATAAAGGACAGTTAATGGTTCAGTTCAAGGTCGTTATCTGGAGTTTATCCTCCTCAGGTTGCCAGGTTTGGGTTCCTTCTGCTTCATGTGTCTTCATATTCTTCAGTAAACAGAGAGGAGCTGTAGCGCTCAGTGATGATTAACCAGAGTCTGTTGTTCTAAACGCTTGAACAGCTGCAGCCCGATGAGCTCAGCCTGCAGATTCATGTTTGACAGGGGGGGGGGGGGGAAGAAGCGTAGGGAAAGAAAACCAGGCGAAAATTGCTCAGCATTCCTGAAAACCAAAATAAACAGGAGGAGGACAAGGTCTGGTTTCAGAACCAGAAACGTCATGGAATAGAAGGAGAAGAAGGGAGGAGGGAGGGGAGGGTCTTACAAAAGGAAAGTCTGTGTGCCAAAGCTCACAAAGCCCCTCCCTGCCTCTGTTCTCCCCCAACAGATGAGTCGACGTGAAGAGTGGGGCGAGCGACATAGACTAACAGACATAGAGAGAGAGAGCAGCTGGAAGGACGGAGAACTTCATTGAAGAGGAGGAGGACGGAGCATGAAGAAGCAGCTGAGGACCTGAAAACTGGTAAAAAAAAATCCTGCATCATTTTTCACTTCAACAAAATATCTTTGCTGAATTTTATTTAATGATGTGATTTTGTTTTAATTTGAAACTGCTTCCTCTGGACAGAGATAAATGTTAAAACAGAGCAGGTGGAAGTTACTGTGAGTCAAACATAACCTGTTGCAGGGCTAAAGACGTTTCCTTACTTGATAAAAAGATAAAGTTTTCTCAAGTAAAATTCGGTAATTTTCAAAAGAATAAAAGGAAAATCTAAAGTCGAAAATCAAAACATAAAACCATATTGATTTAAATCATCTTAAAAGTTTGGCGCCCAGTTCTGTTCAGCCTATTGCAGAATCACCTTTCAATGCAGTTACAGCTGCAGGTCTTTGTGGACATCTACTGCAGGATGCGTGTGTATCGAACAAATCCAGCTGTTTTCTACCTGAAAACATGCAGAATGTTTTTGTGCAGAACTCAGAACGTAGCACAACTTTTAAAAATAATTACACCAAAACTAAACAGAAAGGACTCCCAGCTATCCATAACCTGTACTATTTGGGAATATCAATCGCTCATGCAACTACAGTAGAAAAAGGAAGATGGACCGAACCACAACTTTGTTAGCAAATGCATAATTTAACAGCAAAATGGTCCATAACACAGTCAGGACTGACTCATCTGAAACAGTGTCAATCTGAATGGAAACATCACTGATACTGGAGAAAAACCAGCTGATGTCACTATGGCTACCAGTTGAAACAAACTCCTGATTTAAGCTGCCCATGATGCTGTGGGACTAGATTTTCGAAATATTACAAAAAATCCAAAATTATGTAAGCATGTTTTATTCTTAAATATGTGGTAAATTGTTATTTAAACATTTCTAAACTTTAACACTGACCATTTTCAAGTGGTTATATTTTTTCTACTCTGGCTATGTCCGCTTGCACTATGTCTGCTTGTACTATTTTATTTATTTTTTTAAAAATCCAATAAAATAAAACATTTTCTTTATTTAAGTGTACCGAAAACATACCGAATCTTAAATTTTGTGTCCTTTACACCCGTAATGTTTATGTACTTAAAAAGGGTGTTGCCAAGAAACAAAAAAGGGCTCATTTGAAGGTTAGGTTTAGGCTGAGTTTATGAACCAGAAAAGTTTGTGCCAGCTGACTTCTCACTGTCTCATATTGATGATGTCATTCTCCAGGTTGCCATGGGAAACACAGACAGTCACAGCGGCTTCCCCTCTCCCGTCAAACCCTGCGGCTCGCTCCGTTTCTCCACCAAGAAGGAGGAGGTGTCGTCTGCCCGCAGCTGGTGGAGGAGCAGCCAGAGCGGTGGGAGGAGGCGGGGACAGGGTTACCTGGGCCAGCAAGCCTCCTGGCATTACGAGTCTGCACCCAGAGGGGGCGCCAAACAGCGCACAGGCTCCCCTCAGAGGTTCAACCCGGAGGATCGGGCGCAGGGCGGCCGCAGGAGCCCGTTCGGCGATCAGGCGTCACTGCAGTGTGGCGGCAGCCCAAAGGTTCTGCTCAGCAAAGATGGCAGCATGAGGGTGGAGTTCACCAAAGCAAGGGTGCTTCCTGCTGAGCCACAGGCCCCGCCCCCTACCAGCATCCTCCCGGAGTCAACCCAGCGCACCAGTAAGGGCAGCTCGCTGAGCTCTGAGGGGTCGTGGTACGACTCGCCGTGGGGCGCCGCCAGCGAGCTGACCGACAACGTGTTTGTCTGTGGGCGGAGCGTGGACACCAGCAGCGGCTACAACACCTGCTCCTCCACTCAGGTGGAGGACATCTCACCTGGATTTAGCTCCACCCTCCTGTTCCCTGCTGCAGAGAACGGCAAAGGCCACAACAGCTGCTCGTCGGGCCGCACCGAGGACAGCGGCATCGGGGACTCAGTGATCCTCCAGCCGGACCTCCAGGACCTGGTTCCACCGTCCCACCTCCACGGCAGACACAACACGCTTCCCGCCTTCCCCACCTCACCCGACTCTTTCCTGCTACAGACCGCCACATCCTCCTCCTCAGTGCTAGACGACGTCATCCAGGAGGAGGCGCCGTCGTACGCAACGTACTTCTCCCACACGCTGCCCAATCGTAAAGCCGAGCCTGTGAGCTGCGCCCCCTCTGGGAACAACCGGAAAGACTTCCTGAAGAGTCGAATCAGACAGCTGAGCGATTGGACGGGGAGTTTGAGCCGGAAGAAGAGGAGGATCCAGGTAAGAAGCTGAAATCCCAGAAAATCCTCCGTTAGAAACGTTCCTTTACTTCCTGTTACTCCGGGAGGAGTTTTAGAACTCCATTAATCCACAAGAAGGAAAGAAAGCTAAAAAAAATGTAGCAACCAGCCACTCAAACCCTGTTGCCAGTGGTTACCATGGTGATTCCCTCCAAAGTTTTTGGCGCCACTGGAAGGGAGCACATGGCAACAGACAAATGGAAACAGAACTGAGGAAAAACCTATTAGTCGTTTTTAAAAATGTTCTGCGGCCCCGTTGTCCTGCTACTTCTGGACGCATCCCTGCTCCAAAATACTGGATTACCTCATCAGCAAAGTCCTGTTCATGATCCGTGCATTTGGTTCCAGTGAGCTGAAGCAGGGATCACATCAGGACTGAGGAGGCAGACCTCTGACCTGCGTGGAAAACTCGTTCAATTTCTTTTTTTTATGTGTATTAAAGATGCAGTGTGTAAGTTTTCGGCCAGTAGGGGGCAGTGCATACCTAAATTATCACAAGCATGCGGTATCTGTGTCTTCGGGTAAGAAACTCAACAGCAGAGGTCCAACTAGTGCTGTTTTCCTGAGAATGATCTATTTGCAGCAACATGACGAGAACATCAGTCTCTCTTTCATCGCTTGGAACTAGCGAAGACGTAAAAATGTATTTATGGAGAAACTTTTTTGCATTTTGAGGGGAAATCAATGTTTTAATAGCGGGCGTGTTCCGTGCGCTTTGTCCGACATAGAAGTGAGGATCGCGTCTAATATGGCTTTCCCCTGAAAAGAGGACCCGCGCCTATGTGTTTTTAAAACTGATTTTTAAAGCCATATTTTACAATATCGCCAATATTTTGCAATTAATGTGCTTTACGTAATTATTATTACATAATATTTTAATGCCTATTTTCAAAGATGTACTGCAAAAACTACACACTGTCACTTTAAGCAAACACAGCAGCATGTTTTGCTGCTGAAAGCTAGAAGTTTTTTTTACCTGACAAACAGTTATGCTTTTGAAAACAAAATTTCAGTTTCAGTTAAGTGCCAAATGAATAAAAAAGTCTAAAAAATAAACAATAAACACAAGTCTACTTTTGACCTGCTTTTGTTTGTTTTTGCTAAATAAAAAGCACAAGAATCAAATGGTTTTTTGTGCTAAATTTAAAGAAAAAATAAAAGTTGTTTTTCTGAATGCTGAGGGTGAAAAATAAGTAATTTGTTGAGGAAATTTAGAGGAAAAATTGGAATTTCTTGTGTGTGAAAAAGTCAAAAAACTTTTTTTCTGAGAACAAAAATACTTTTTTTCTCTGAATCTGGAGGAAACAAGGAATTAAAACGTTTTCTTCCAAATCTCAGAGTTCATGCTTATTTTTTGCAAAACTCTGAGAAAACTACTTAAAATTTACTTTTTTCTCTCTGCAGAGAAGAAAACTAGATTTCTGTTTTCCAGTCGCGTAAACTTTTCCGCACTTATGTAATCATATACAACCAAAAATTAGATTTTTTTTATCAAGAAGATATATTTAACTAAACCACACTGCACATGAAATACTTTTTGTAATTATATCTGGTTTAAACATTTTTCTTACAAATTATGTCCAACTGTCTCAGTTCTGTTCTCCATAAAACTTCAAACAGACTTTTGAATTTTTATGATTTTTTTGCATTTTTCTTCCCCTTTAAAAAAAATGAAATTGAATACCTGTTTTTTTTTTTTTTTATCGACTTTACTTCTGTTTTGCTTTAGTTTTGATTGACACCAAAGGGAACCAAAGTCGAATTGTTTGGTGAACAAAGCTGATTCTGTTGTTGGATTAATCTCTAAATGCTGAAAAAATAGAAACAATACCCATAATTGTTCATTAAACCAACAGATTTCTGGAATTTAATCCCTGAATGTCATTCCAGCGACGGGTGTACTCGCCTTAAATGTTTCCTAATGACTGTTTTTTTATGCCGACACTGGAGTGTTTTCACACCCGTTTAGCAGTAATGAAGGGGAAAAGTGTGGTCAGTAAAAGCAGCTCATAAACTCCCAACAGCTTCTGTAAATAAACCCCACAGGAAGCAGAAAGGGCTGCAGAATAATGCTGACAGGTCAACCGTTTATCAGATTTAACTGCTGAAGCTGTTTCTCCTCTGAGCCCAGATTAATGTCCGACTTCCCTGCAGGAGCCGCACAGCAGCGAAACTTCTGGCGTCTTCATCAACAGACTGAACGGTGGAGCTCACTGGTCTTCCAACCCTCTCCTCCAGCGAAACCAGTACCAGTTCCCTCCAGTCCACTGGGACTTCTCCAGGAGCCAGAATCAGGACCAGAGCAGCGACGCTCAGCGGCAGAACGTCTACAGGAACTTCATGCAGGAGCTGGAGACGGGCTGCAGCAGCCTGGCCGACCGGACGGAGCCGTCGGAGGAGGACGACGATGAGGAGGAGGAGGAGATGGAGGAGGAGGCGGGAGGAGAGCTGGATGTGTTGTTGGAGAAAGATCAGGGCGTGGTGCGGCGGGCAGGATGGCTCTGCTTCAAACCTCTCATCACCGTCAACAAGGACAGGAAGCTGGAGCTCGTCGCCCGCCGGAAGTGGAGGCGCTACTGGGTCACACTGAAAGGTGCTGCAGTCATCAGTGTAAAAAAACGAGCCTCTAAACGAGTTGATTTGAAGTACGGTGGGACAAAAACGCCACCTATGGTACAAGTTATCGCATTTAAAAAGAGAGAAGTCTGTAATGTTCATTGTAGATACACTTCATCTGGGAGAGACAGAATGTTAGACAGAAAAACGTGGTGCGGAAGTATTTGGCCAACAAGAAAAGTTTCCCTCAACACATATAATGTAACCTTGGTTGGCAGTGACAGAGGTCAAAGGTTTCCTGTAGGTCTTCACCAGGTCTGCACGCACTATAGCTGGTGTTTTGGCCCATTCCTCCAAGCAGATCTCCTCTAGAGCCGTGATAGTTTGGCGTTCAACCCAAACTTTTTTTTACGTGGCCACTCCTTCATTCTGGGCGACGTGTTCGGGATCACTGTGGTTCTGGAAGACCCGTCCACGTTTTATCTTTAATGCTCTCACTGACGGAAGGAGGTTTTTGCCCAAAAATCTGAACATACGTGGCCCCATTCGTTCTTTCCCTAACATGGATCAGTTGTCCGGCCCCCTTTGCAGAAAGAAAAAAAACAGCCCCAAAGCATGATGCTTCCACTTCCATGCTTCGCAGCGGGTATGGTGTTCTTTGGATGCAACTCAGCATTCTTTCCCCCTCCAAACCCCCTGAGTGGCGTTTATACCAAATAGCTCTATTTTTGGTCTCCTCTGACCTCATGACATTCTCCTAATCCCCCTCTGGATCATCCAGATGGTCTCTGGGAAACTTCAGACAGCTCTGGACATGTGCTGGCTTAAGTAGGTGGACCTTCTAAGCGCCGCCGTATGTGTTACTGTGGTTCCAGCTCTCTGCAGGTCATTGAACAGTTCCCCTCCCTTTAGTTCCGGGCTGTTCTCAAGGTCATGTGAACCCCACCAGGTGAGATCATGCATGGTGACCATAGACTGTAAAAAAGAATAGCCATCGCCTCCTCACTCCTCCCCGTTAACCAGAATGACTTTCATGGTGGGAATTCATGGCGGATTCACAGACTCCTCCTCCCCAGCTCTGCCGAAGCATGTTCCTAAAAAGGGCGTAGGGGCGGGATCTTCACTGTAGACTGTCCTCGCGGGGCGTGTATGGGCATGTAGTTCGGTTGTAATCGCGGCCATTCTGCTCCCGCGTCTTTAGCTCTGATGCTAAACTTGGCTAGCTAAGCTAAAGGATAATAGCCCCATGCCTGACTGCTGACGTATCTGCGCTCCTCCGACGATTCTCCTATTTCTCAAACCTCAAAAGGTAATAACTAGTAACTTGAAATAATTATTAAAATGTAGTGTTACTATAATTAAAGTCCAACGAAACAGCCTGTCAATCAAAGTCCGGCCCCCTCATTAATTATGCAAGATTTCAAAAAATTATCTTACGAAAACCAGCCTGCTGCCTATTTTTTTGACGAGCCCAGCGTTATCTCAGGAAGAATATGTAGCCATAGAAAGTTTAAAACGATGGGGCACCAGGCATTAAAGTTGTTTTTAACGTGTCTAAACTCCAATGCTTTTCAATGGGGGCCTAGCGGCCAAATGGAGGTACTACAGCAATGGAGGAGCAATGGCGGCCTCCATGGTATGCGGTCACAAAGCAGAGCAGCCAGCGGCTATTGATGGTGACCCACGTCGAGGGAGTTTATTAGTGATCTTGTATTTATTCCATTTACTGGTAATTCATCAAAAAGTTGATATCTTATCACAAAACTGCTTGCCTGTTCAAGATTGGCTCATCCCAGTCTTGTGCAGGTGTACAATCGTGTCCCTGTTGTCCTTGAAAAGCTCTCTTGAGTTTGCTTGTTTATAGGTTCTAAATTCCTACTTTTTAGCACTATTATACTAATATTTATTTTGATTAAAATGCCATTTCCTGGAATTTGTTTTAACATTCAGTCTCTCACAGTGGAAGTGCGCCTATGATGAAAATTGCAGTACATTATTATTTTACGTATTTACTTCTTTGTTTATTTAATTAGTTTACACAAAAGCAGCAGAGATCCAAATGGCAACAACACGGATGGGAAAAAAGTGAATTTTGTGTAATATGTAGGCCTATCTGCTTAATGTTTAGGGAAACACATAATAATGTTTTAGGACTTGCATACCGTAGTAAAGTAAAAGTGTAGGCTAATGTGTAGAAAGTTGAAAATCCGCCGCAGTCAGAATGAAACGGAGTTGTAGGGCCTTAATATTTAAAATAAGAAGCATAAATGTGTCCGTGCTAACTCTCTGTGTTCAGGCTGCAGTCTGCTGTTTTATGGCACGTTTGGGCGGAGCGCTGGCGGTGGTGGCGAGCAGGAACTCTCTCCTCTGTACGCTCTGCTGGCGGACGACAGCATCGTCCAGGCCGTCCCCGAGCATCCCCGCAGGGAGCACGTCTTCTGTCTGAGCAACTCACACGGAGACGTCTACATGTTCCAGGTGAACCTCTAAAACGCCCCACGCTCCGACAGCGTCCTTAAACACCTCGCAGGAAGAGAAACTAGGCAGTAAAATTCGGGGGAAATGCCCGGGAAGCCAGCTTTGTGTTTGTGAAAGCCGGCAGCCTTTCCTGCAGAACCGTTGTTGACCTCTGATTCTTTTGAAACCACACAGATCTCCCTGATTGTCCCCCTCTTAGCTTTACGAGCTCAGGGAGCACTTCTTTATTCCCAGAGTAGCTCAGCAGCAGCAGAGTGTTTACAGACACGTGTGAGGAGCTTCTCCATGACCGAGGAGGAGATGGGGGGGACAGTGAAACCTCCTAATGGGAGTCACAAAACACAATCTGCTGCTTATTACTGCAGCATATTGTCTTTTTAAGACTTTGGCGAGCAGCAAGAAACTCCTCTTCAGAAGAAGCAGCTTTACTCCGAAATCTGAGGAGAAGTTTTATATTTAACATTAAAATAAAACATCTGTAACCGCTGCTTATTTCTGCTGAACTTCATGAATAACATTTTATGCTTTTAAATAATTCGTTTTTTTTTTTTTTTGTTTAAAGCTAATTTCACAGAGCATTTTATAGTGTTGAACTTTTAATGCAAGACATCTTATCGTCTCCCGTCACCTTGTCTTGTTCCATCTCAAACCTCCTCGTCGAATTCCAGGTTGCCATTTTTGGCCTCGTCTTAACTTCTCTCATCTCGTTGATCTTTCCCGCGTCATCTTCTAACAGTTTACCTTTTCTTTGTCTCATCAAAACTCATCTCATCAAACTGTAGCTATTTTTTATGTCTCATCTTTAATCTCTCATCTTATCAAGCCTTCCAACATCGCATCTTTTTATGTCTCATCCTGTCTTATCTTACCTCATCTTTTAGCATCTCACCTCATATTTCTTTGTCTTGTCTTCTAAAGTCTCATCCAATCTTGTTTCATTTTGTCAAAAAAAATGTATTTCTTCGCATCTTTATCATCTCCTCTCACCTGGCCTCGTGTTGTCTCATCAATAATGTTTCATCGTATCTAGTCTTTTTACATGATATGTTGTCTTTTGATCTCTTGTCTCATCTTTGTCTTGTTAATTCTTGTTATCTTTAGGGATGCACCGATCCGACTTTTTCAGTCCCGATACCGATACCGATGGCTGGATTTTGTGTATCTGCCGATACCCGATCCAGATCCGATACTGTTTGTGAAACTGTGGGGGTCCTGTCACTATGGCGCCCATAGATCATGTGCCCTGGCTGCTTGGCCACAGGGATAACCCCTTTGGCTGACTGGTTAGCGCACATGACCCTTCACCTGGAAGTTGTGGGATCGAATCCCACCTGGGCCGTCGTTGTGTACCTTGCCACATACTGTTGAATTAATAAACTGTATAACTTCTGGTGCCTTTCTTGAAGAGACTAAAGGCGCCATACTTTACAAACTAAACATAACTGAGACAAAATAACAGATAGAAAATATAAAATTACCACAAAAATTAAATTGCAAGTGAAAATTGCATCTTTTTTGGTGAATTTGTTGCAGATTTTCCCCATTTTGAGTATCGGTTCATGGTATGGGTTAACCGATACCGATACCAGTACACTAGGCAGTATCGGGGCCGATACCAGTGTCGGTATCGGTGCATCCCTAGTTATCTTGTCATGCATTGTCTCATCTCAGCTTATCATTTCTCATCAGCCTCTATTTTTAAACACATCATATTGCTACAGCTTGTCGTCTAAAATCTAATTTTGTCTATTTTATTATTAATCATCTCTATCTGTTGTCTCATCGTATCTAGTCCTCCAACATTTAATCGCGTCTTATCTCATTTTGTTTAATCGTATTTAATCTCTCATCGTCTCATCTTCATCTCACCACATCTTTCCATTTTCTCACGCCACCTATGTCATCTCATCTCACTCTGCTTCGCTTTGTCCAGCTTCCTCTTTTCAGGCCTCATTCGCTAACATCTCATCTTGTCTGCATCTTTATCATCATCATTTATCATCCCTTATGTGTTGTCTCGTCTTTAACCTCATCTAGCCTTTCTGATATGTCTCTTCACGTCTCGATGTCTCATAACAAACACCTCATCTTTTCTTTTATCATTTATAGCGAATTTTATACGTTTTAAACCACCTGGGGATATTGTAAGTATATATATCATTAAATCCAAGTATTTTGTTGTGTTGGCTGAATGGTTGAAGTGTTGGTGACCCCCTGGTGCTGAAAGTCTTTTTCCCAGTAGGTTCAGGTTCACAGACATTCTTCCTGGTTTCAGAAAAAAATAGTTTTTCTAGATTTGTTTTTAAAAAATTTTATTTAAATCTTATTTTTAAATTGTTTCAGGTTTTGTATTTCAATAAATGAAACCAAAAACACAATTTTAATGGCAGAAAAGTACTTTTAATTTGAGATTTTTCAATGCACTGTTGTGTCAAAATATGATTCCCCTGGCTAACATTATTAAACAAGGAAGGGCCAAAAACCTTCTTATTTTACAGGATTAAAGGTTCAGAATAGAGGGTGAATATTTACAGAAACACTAGGAGGTAGAACTGGGCGATATGGCTTAAACATTAAATCTCTGATTTTTCTTTTCCTTTCAGATTTTTTGTTTCGTAAGAAGACATTGCAAGTGATTAAAAAAATATTTTCCACAACCTGCTTTTATTGCTATCATCCTGTCCTGGAGCTGAATTTAATGTCCAGCTAAAAACAAGCTGTCCATGTAAAACAAGATGGCTAGATTAACATCACTCTGAGCTATGGAGGTCTAAGTATTTCATCGGTAAAAATTAAATCTTCAACAACAAACGAGATGTTTTTGGCTGGAGCTTTTTCATTTGAGATGCTAATGGAAACACAACCCGTTCCATGCTGTGCCGTACTGTACGCCGCGTCTCTTTCCGTCCTGTCAGGCCACCAATCAGACGGACCTGGAGAACTGGGTGACTGCGATCCACTCGGCTAGCGCCGCCCTGCTGGCCAGGCGTCAGGGGAAGGAGGACACGCTGCGGCTGCTGCGCTGCCAGAGCCGCTCGCTGCTGCACAAGATCGACATGGACGGGAAGATGAGGAAGATGGCCGAGCTGCAGCTGTCCATCATCAAGGACCAGAAGAACCGCCGGGCGGTGGAGAGCCAGGTGAATAAGGTGTGGGAGGGAGGTGGAGGACCGACAGCGGCAGAGATCAGGCTGTGAGTCAGAGGGTAACTTTAGAGGCGTTTATATAACAGGCAGCAGGAAAATGTCCCAGCTCTGAGTCATGTGGTGTTCAGTTACGTGTCAAATCCAGATGTGCTGCCATGAATGAGCTAAACTCCTATTTAGAGTCCTGTTAGCTCTGTTTAGAAAGTCTGCGTCTAAATATCGTCCTTCTTGCTCTCAAGAGACCCAGAAACTGGCTATTCGCCGTTACCATGGTGATTCCCTCCTTCTTAACGTCCCCAGCATCACTATTCAGAAGTTCACAGCCTTTATTGTCTACTTTTGCTACTCATTCATGAAATAAAAATGGATAAAATGCCCTCCTGCTCCACATGTAGCCCCACCTTCATTACAGCAGAGCAGGTTTATTTCGAGGAATCGCTGCAGGAAGGACGCAGCGTCCTGTTAGAGGAACTCAAACTGGGCCTGTGAATGTTTCAAACAGATCCAGCAGTGGGACCAAAACCTGGAGAAGCTGAACCTGGATCTGTTCCGGCTCAGGTGTTACCTGTCCAGCCTGCAGGGCTCCGAGCTTCCCAACCCAAAGAGCCTGCTGGCCGTGGCCAGCCGTCCGTCCAAGACAACGCTGGGGCGGCTGGGAGTCTTCTCCGTGTCCTCCTTCCATGCCCTGGTAGGAACCCACGGCTCCTTCCTTCCTTCCTTCATTCCTTCGTTCATTCATTCCTTCCTTCCTTCCTTCCTTCCTTCGTTCGTTCATTCATTCCTTCCTTCCTTCCTTCGTTCATTCCTTCGTTCCTTCCTTCCTTCGTTCATTCCTTCCTTCCTTCCTTCCTTCCTTCCTTCCTTCCTTCGTTCATTCCTTCCTTCCTTCCTTTTCCTTTTTGTTTCCTTCATTCCTTCCTTCCTTTCCCTTTTTGTTTCCTTCCTTCATTCATTCATTCATTCATTCCCTCCTTCCTTCCTTTCCCTTCGTGTATCCTTCCTTCCTTTCTTTTCCTTTTTGTTTCCTTCATTCCTTCCTTCCTTTCCCTTTTTGTTTCCTTCCTTCCTTCCTTCCTTCCTTCCTTCATTCATTCATTCCCTCCTTCCTTCCTTTCCCTTCGTATCCTTCCTTCCTTTCTTTTCCTTTTTGTTTCCTTCATTCCTTCCTTCCTTTCCCTTTTTGTTTCCTTCCTTCCTTCCGTCCTTCATTTTCCTTTTCGGTTCCTTCCTTCCTTCATTCCTTCCTTCCTTCATTCATTCATTCATTCATTCCTTCCTTCCTTCCTTCCTTCCTTCATTTTCCTTTTCGTTTCCTTCCTTCCTTCCTTTCCCTTTTTGTTTCCTTCCTTCCTTCCTTCTTTCCATCCTTCCTTCCTTCCTTCCTTCCTTCCTGCCATCCTTCCTTCCTTCCTTCATTTCCTTTTCGTTTCCTTCCTTCTCTCCTTTCCCTTTGTGTATCCTTCCTTCCTTCCTTCCTTCCTTTCCCTTTGTGTATCCTTCCTTCCTTCCTTTCCCTTTGTGTATCCTTCCTTTCTTCCTTCCTTCCTTCCTTTCCCTTTGTGTATCCTTCCTTCCTTCCTTTCCCTTTGTGTATCCTTCCTTTCTTCCTTCCTTCCTTCCTTTCCCTTTGTGTATCCTTCCTTCCTTCCTTTCCCTTTGTGTATCCTTCCTTCCTTCCTTTCCCTTTGTGTATCCTTCCTTTCTTCCTTCCTGCCTTCCTTTCCTTTTGTGTATCCTTCCTTTTCCTTTTTTTTCCTTCCTTTCTTCCTTTCCGTTTGTGTATCCTTCCTTCATTCCTTCCTTCCTTCCTTTCCCTTTGTGTATCCTTCCTTCCTTCCTTCCTTTCCCTTTGTGTATCCTTCCTTTCTTCCTTCCTTCCTTCCTTTCCCTTTGTGTATCCTTCCTTCCTTCCTTTCCCTTTTTGTATCCTTCCTTTCTTCCTTCCTTCCTGCCTTCCTTTCCTTTTGTGTATCCTTCCTTTTCCTTTTTTTCCCTTCCTTCCTTCCGTTCCCTTTGTGTATCCTCCCCCCCGATGGTTTTCCTGCACTGACGTGTTTCTCCGTGTTTCTTTGTGTCTTTGGACTCCTGCAGGTTTGCAGTCGGGATGAGGGAACGCTGCAGCGCCGCTGTCGGTCGATCTCAGGAGGATCAGGCAGGAGGAGAGGACTGCCGTCCTCCCTGAAGTCTCTAACCAGGCCGAGCCGAGACGTGAATCACTCCGACCACCAGGTAATAGACGGCACCGCTAACAGCCGCTGATTCAGCTAAACGTCTCTGCTGAGCGTCGCTCCGCTTCCCTAAAAAGGTCAAAACATCCTTGATGACCGGCTCCCATGTGGTGATCCGTCTCTCCGTACGGCCCCTCATCTGAGGCTCCCATCACTCGCGGTCCGCTCCTCATAAACATGTGGCTATTTTTAGAACTGGGAGTCTGGGATTCAGATTCCAGAAGATAAATCTCTCTGCTCTTCAGGGTTTATTCTGGATCGTATTCAAGTACTGCAACACGTGCTCCATGTTTACACTCCCCTTAATCCTGGCGTTCCAACGCTGAGCCCAAAGGTTGTGGTTTGGTTTTCTTGGGAAAACTTTTTTCCCCAGAGCCTGGCAGAGATCTGGCATTCCTGATGGGAACCAGCGCTCCATGGGAATGGGACCCATCTCAGAGCAGAAAATGAAGACCCTGGAATATTATCAGGTTTCCACGCTTTATTTGTGGTCCATCCATCTCTGGGCAGTTTCAGTTCAGAAAAGTCAAATTCAAAGAAAATGATGGAGTTATGCTAATTGCAAAAACACTGGAAGAAATTGAGGAAAAATACGAGGAGCGTGTTTTAGGTTCTGAAGGCAGGAACAGATGGAGAAGCAGACGTGTCTCCGGGTTTCCCAGATCTGTTCTCAGAACAGAGCGGCTGAAGTTTCCCGGTTTCCTGATCTGAGGAACATGTGGAGCCGATTGTGGCTCGTTGTTTGGGGTCTGCGGGAGATAAACAGCTGCTCTGACTCACTGGATCACGCCGGCCTCGCCAGGATGCTGCTGGACGGGAGGTTTTTAACTCTGACAGAGAGCCTGTTAGTCCACGGAACAAAGGTTTTCCTTCCTGGATGAATGCTGGATCAGAGCTGATGTGACTCCGACTCAGTTGGTGTCCAGCTTTCATCTCTTCTTCAGAGAAATCCCAAAAACCAATCAGACCTGGAACAGAACAGACCTCCCTGGTTCGGTGCTATTTAAATGAAGGTAATATCTACAATGATTATTATCTCTGTGTTTGTGTTCTAGGTTCTCCATTGTCATGTCTCTGCGCCATCTGCTCAGCTCGTTCCTGCTGTCTGCTGGTCAGAGGTAAGCTGTCTAACATCTGAGCTCCTTATTTCGTAGAAAGCATAAGCTAGAGGAATTCCTGTTGAGGGGAAGGGATTTTCCCAAAAGCTGCCCAAGCCGCAGTCAAGCACAGCTGGGAAACTCAGCTGCCCAAATATCAAAACAATTCCAAAGTGATTTAAGCATGTTTTATTTGCAAATATAAGCAAATTACTATTTTCAAGTAGTTATAATGTTTTCCACACTGGCTAGGTCTGCTTGTACTATGTCTGCTTGTACCATTTTATTCATTTTAAAAAATAGGACCAAATCTCCAATCAATTCTATACTTTCAACTTTTTCCAAATTGCAGAATATAATAAAATCAATCGTTTCAGATACTGAATGAAAGAAATTCAAATTAAAATATTATTTTCGTTAATGCTGACCAAAGATGAACAAAAAAAAAATACAACAATAACAATAAAACAGATATCTGTCTATTTTTCTTGATTAAAGGTCCAAAATACATACAGATTTTTGTGTACCGTTGTTACACCCCATTCCAAAACCAGTTTGGATGTTTGTTCCTGTTGGAAAACACCAGCTGTGTCGGGGCATTTGACCATCTAGCTGAAATGGAACCGCCCACTGCTGCCACCGCCATGCTTTACAAGTGGTACTGGGATTTTAGGATTAAAACCCAAACGTCTCGTCTTTGATTTAGTCTCATTTGAGCATCAAACTCTTCTCCTGAGACAACTGGCTTGTCCGTGTGGACGCTACATGATTCAGTATAGCTTGATGGTGTTGATGTTGGCAAGGCTAATTTCTTTGTATGGTACAGGCAGTTCAAGGTGTGTTCACATGTTTGGGAGGAAAAATAAAATTAACAGTAAAACAATAAAAAGACAACATCAGAAACAGAAGTTAACATCAAATCATACTCTAAAAATACTGTTTTTAGCTTTTATTAAATGCAGCTCAGTAACTCAGCAGCTTTGCAGTCGTCAGGAAGTTCAAAGTTAATATAATATATAAAGCTGAGTGTCAGCTGCATAGTTATAATAAACAATCTTATTGGCTGTTATAATCTGGGTAAGTGGGCGCATGTAGATATTAAACAGGAGGGGCCCCAGGATGGAGCCCTGGGGGACCCCACATGTGATTTCTGTTTGTTCTGATGGGAATTTGCTGACTGACACAAATAATCTCCCTTACTTTAGGTGAGACTCAAACCAGTTATGTGGCTTATCAAATGTTTTAGATTTTCATTACATTAAGTGTCATTGCACCTCAGTTTGATCTGAAAAACATTGATGGTTACAAATCTACAGTGTTTAGCGTAAACATGGAGCTATTCACTTTATTTATATTGCACTGAATCACAATAAATGTCAACCTTAAACGCTATACAAAAGCAAAACAGATCAAATTTACCTGCAAAAATATATTGCCAGTTCATGATAGACAATTTCATAGTTGATGACATACAAACATCGGAAATCCATCAAGACACTGACTCTTGCGGAGCTACTGAAGTCCCTCATCGTCTGATTTCTACTGTTAGATCAACCTTTCAGCGTAGTTTCTCTCCATCATATTGTGAAGAGGCCTCTGTAACTCTTCGTCAGTTTGTCACTCCGCTCACGGTTTCTGAGGGGGAACCAGATCAGCCATCTTGAATTTTCTTCCTCGTGGATGCAGAGTTTAGTAAATAAAGATGAGGGCAGGGAGGATGGAGAGGAAGGCTGGTCTGCAAAGCTAATGTTTGTGGAGCTGAGCAGCTGTTTGGAGGCAGCCTGCTGCTCTGTGGACACACAGGGGCTGTTGGAGGGTCTTTTATTTTCCCAGAATTCCTTTGTCCCTGAGTGTTTGTCACTACTCAGGGACAGATGACCTCATCCCATCTCTCCACATGACCTCCACCTTTTTCTCTTTGCTCTTCAGCCCCTTCCTCCACCTCTTTTTGGGTCTCATTTACATCCCGCTGCTGCTTTTTCTATTAGTTTCTTGTCTCTTTTGATTTTTGTTATTTATTTTGTTCATATTTTCAGTAAATTTACATCATAAAACATGCTGGCTCAAAAAAAAAAGCAACATTTCTGTTTCTGTCTCCTGCTGCAGACTTTGACATGCGTCTCCAAACAAAGAGAGGTGCTGCCCTCTGCAGGACATGTGGCAGAGCTACAGGTGGGTTTTAAGCTTTACCTTTTTTTATAATCTATTTTGCAACAGAAGAAACTCGGATTAAATAGGCATAAATTGAATCTTGAGAATATCTTTCAGTTGAAAAAATATATATTTGACTTGGGAAAAAAAATTGTTAATTTCTAAAAACATACAGTAAGTTAAATTCACATTCACCTGGTTAAACAAGCAACGTTGACAGTCATTGTTAAGATGAACAGAAATAGAAAGAAAACAAATTTAAAAAACCTGCAGCTAAGCTAATGTAAAACATTGGGCGGGATCAGAGTATTGGTTGATAGTTGCTGTAATTCAGTAAATGTTCAATATTCCCTCAAAGCTTTAGTTTACATGTTGAATACTAATAATAAAAAACACATTGTTTAGCTGTTTGTTTCAGCAGGCACTGGTTACTGTTGATTTCACATGACCACTTTAATTATTTCTGTAGGCTAAGTGAAGGAAAGTTACCATCAAACCAAATATTTGGGTTTTACAGAAGTAATTTACTGAGTTCCCATCCTACGGCTCAAATGAACAGTATCATAACCTTCCAGTAATGTGAATAATTACCAGAACCATAGGGTTATTGCTGTACAGTTCAGTTATTGTAATCCCTGACATATATAAAGTTATCTAAACATAGTTTGCGGATAACTTTGTAATGGTTTTGACGTTCTTTCTATCTCCCACAAACTCTAGTAGTTGAACTACGAAAATTTTTTACTACTTGGGGTGTAACGGTACACAAAGATCACGGTCGGGTTCGTTTTTTGGTAAACTTTAATTTAAAAAACTGAACGCTAATGTGTAAATGACAAAGAATCATTTTTGCTTATTTTGCTGAAATTAATTAGTTTTTAAAAAATGTTTTATCATTTAAAATTGAGAGTTTATAGAACTGATTGGAGGTTTGATTAATAATGATAAATAATAAAATAGTACAAGCCGACATAGCCAGGGTAAACAGTTAACCACTTTTAAACAGTCAGTGTTAATGTTTAGAAATGAATTAATCAGATTTTGATCATATATACACAAATCATGATTCTTTACATTTTAAGTACAGTTTAATCTAGACAAGTAATTACAAATATCTGTTTTGTTGTTGTTTTCGGTTTTGTTTTTTAGCTTTTATCAGCAATACACAAAAAACTTTTAAACGTAAATTTGTTCCCTTCAATATATTAATTCGATTTTTTTCTGCCTATAACTCAGAAAAAGTATAGACCTGAATGGAGATTTGTTTTATTTATTTTTTTAAAATAAATAAAATGGATGGTACAAGCAGACATAGTAGAAGTGGACCTAGCCAGAGTAGGAAACAGTATAACTAGTAAATAAATAAATAATAAGTAAACAGCACTTTGTCAATATTTAAGAATAAACCCCGCTTAAATCTCTTTGGAGTTAAACAGCAGTTTTCAGAAATATGTATGTGATAAAACAGATTTTTAATATTATCTTTCAGAAATCTGTAACAGCATAATGTTTTATATATATATATATACATTCTGTTCTGTTAAATTTTTCTGGAAACTGGCTGAAAGTGAATAAAAGTATGCAAGTGGTCAGGGACCCTAAAAAGATTTAGAACTGCTGGTTTGGAACGTAACTGCTGTGAAATTACTCTTCTCTTTCAGTTACACTAGCAGCTGAAGAGGATGAACATTTTACCCCAGTTTAGGTTAAAAGTGCCACATTTACAAATTTATAAAGTGAGGATTCATTTTCTCTTCCATTTCTACAGACTTTTGGATGATTTTATTCATGTTTTGGCGTGTAACCGATTCTGTATTGGTTCAGAGCAGTTACAGTCTAAAACGGTTCGCAAATTAGGAAGCTGTAGAGAAACTATTGTGTTAGTGGCGCCAACTTTTGTTAAAAAATGTTGTTTTTGTTGCTGTCGGAAACCGTGTCATGTATAATTCTCATGATCCAACATGTCGTCATGTATTTTTCTGACCTAGTGTTGGTCTACTATCAGAGCTGAAATACACAGTCTAGGTTTTGAAGATTAAATCTCAGCGTGGACACAGTTGAAAAGCAGTTCTAATCCCAGATCGTGGTCTTTATGGATGTTTGTTTGATTGATCATTAACTGTGGGTTGATCTACACTGCAGCTGAGCGAGGAGCCTTCAACTGCCGGGGTCTTCAGTCTGTACGTCTGCCGACCTAACATGGACCAGGACTTTGGTGAGGAAAACACACCCAATACATTTCCTGAGAGTCTTTGCACGATATGGAAGAGTTTATTTTGCTGGTATTGGATCCAACCATGGGTGGCGCAGCTTCTTGCAGCAAGAAGGTTGTGGGTTCGTACCCGGTCTTTCTGCATGGAGTTTGCATGTTCTCCCCGTGCATGTGTTGGTTCCCTCTGGGTACTCTGGCTTCCTCCCACAATCCAAAAACATGACTGTCAGGTTAATTGATCACTCTAAATTGTCCTTAGGTGTGAGTGAGTGCGTGCATGGTTGTTTGTCCTGTCTGTCTCCCTGTGATGGACTGGCGACCTGTCCAGGGTGTACTCCGCCTCCCGCCCGTTGACAGCTGGAGATAGGCACCAGCCCGCGACCCCTTGAGGATTGAGCAGTTCAGAAAATGGATTGATCCAACCACAGCTGGATATATTTCATAGCAACTGGAGCTATTGATTAACATATACAGATTTTTAATAAATAAAGAGGAAAATAATCAAACTTTTTATCTGACGGCAGGTTTTGCGGTGACGGGTCATGTGGATGGAGCCGGTAAAAGTCACGTGTTCGTCAGCGAGGTCGACCCGATGGGACTTTCAGCCAGAGAAGGTCAGAAAAATCCCGGCTTCTGGTTTCCCATAGTTTAGGGTGCTATTATCCAGCAGAGGGCGCCATTTGTCCCGCTGCTCCGTGCTAATGTTTTCAGAGCTTAATCTGCAGAACTCAGCTTTCCTGTTCATGTGAAAAGTGATGAAAATGCAGGTTAAATGAGAACAAAAATGGATACAGTGATCATGGTTTTTATTCAGTTTGGGAAAAATGGAATTCAAATTTTATTTAAAGCAAGGAAAGGAAAAAAAATCTATAACAATAAATTCTACTTTCAGACTTTATTCCCTTTCTAAAAGCTTCATCCTTCCATCTATTTTTTGCAACGTTTCTAGTTCTAGTAAAAAACAAAAAGAAAATTTGTTACAGATTCAGGGATTTTCTTTTTCCAAGAATAACGCGTGACGATTAAAATATTCTGTGTCCCATTAAGGACTCCGCGCTGGAGACGAGGTCCTGGCAGTGAACGGCTCGGCTGTGTCTGGACTGGACCTGGACCTCCTGCAGACCCTCTTCAGACACCAGAACCTCCAGCTGCTGCTGATTAGAGACGAGCCGGCTGACCTGGAGGAGACCACCGTCGTGTGGCCCGACCCCAGTGACCCCGCTGACCCCAGTGACCCCTGGGTCCAACAGCCGACTCCAAACAACCTGC
The DNA here is from genome assembly GCA_028564705.1 of Apricaphanius iberus. Taxonomy (NCBI): domain Eukaryota; kingdom Metazoa; phylum Chordata; class Actinopteri; order Cyprinodontiformes; family Aphaniidae; genus Apricaphanius; species Apricaphanius iberus. The sequence continues at coordinate 437,549 of JAPXFQ010001585.1, forward strand.
ATACCTGGACCGCAGGTAACACAGCAGCCAGAATCCAGCTCAGTCATAGCAAAGGGACACCTAGAAGCAGCAGTGGGAATAAACCTAAAAAAAACTGAATCTTTTAAAAATGAGACGTTCACACCGCCCCAAAACAGCAACGTCTAGATTACATGTTAAGTCTACGGTGGAGGCCGTTGGAGGAGCGTTTCAGTCTCTGCGGCGCTTTGTGAGCTTTGGCTCCGTCAACTTTTCATGCTTCAAAGCTCATAAAGCCAGCAGCGCAGAAGCTCAGCTAGTTGAACTTTTGACGGTGCTGACGGCCCTGAAGCGGCGCGTTAACCAATCAGAGCTCATAATCGTAGTGATGTCACTACATGTATTTTGAATGTAGCGGGAGCAGGAAAAACCTAAATTTTAAGTTTAGAAAACACAGATTTAAAAAAATCATAAATAACACTTACTGAAGACAGATGGACAGGCGCTCTTCGGGAGGAACAGAGAACCTGTAGTTGGTGTCCTGGTAGGAGGTTTGAGCTCCGATGCGGCCCAGGAGGTCATAAAATTGGAAGTGGAGACAGACGGAAGTACCGCTGAAAGCGAACCTCATCCATACGTAGCTGCTGGAGCAAATGGTTCAACTCCCCAAACTCAGAAAGCATCCATAGAATAGTGTGTATCCACAAACTGCGCTGATGTTGCAGAAGTCTACGCTGTCTAGCTTTTATTTAGCAAACAAAGCCAAGGCAATCTCTCAGTACTATCCGCCATAGTTCAGAACGTATAGCAGCAAAAGAAGCCCCGCCCACGCTTTGTTTTTTGCTCAGAAGTGGCAGACTTTGCAAGCTTCAACATAGAAGCGTCAAACTAGATGCTTTGTGAGCTTTGCCTGACGCTGACAAAGCCTGCGATCTGAATGCACCTTAACGCTCTTGATGCAGCACGGCAACCAATCAGAGCGTCTCACTGTAGTGACGTTGCCCGACGCGGACGCTGCCTAGCCAACCACGATCCGCGAGTGTTTAAAACATCCAGCAGACAAAGCTACCAGTCTGAGCAGACCGTAAGTCTTTCCAGGTTTTTTCTCCGCATTAAAACGTCAAACATCTGTTTTTATTGTCACTGCTGGTTTACTGTGTCTCTTCAGAGCTGATTGGGTTTCTTTGCTGAGTACCGAAGCCTTCATTTATCTGTTTTTGATTGGTTTTCATTGGTTAGATTTAATGAAGCTTCATTATCTGTGTCACAGATGCCCCGCCTCCTCCTCCTGGCAGTACCCTCACCGTGGCGCTGACCCAGCAGTCACCTGAACAGGTGAGAGCTGGGAACTGTTGGGTTTTAGGCTGCAGATGACTCCAAACAGGTTGGATATGTGTTGGTCTGTTGTTGGGCAGCAGTTAGCATGAACCCTAAACAGCCACATGTCAACGTTTTCACTGAGGAGGAGACAGTAAAGAGGGAATGGTTGCTAACTAACTGAAACTTCATTTTACTCATCAAACTAAACATGTCATTTACAAAATGAATAATACATAAATATTTTCAAATTAAGAGGCTAAACTGGCTAACTAAATATATCAAAGTACATTTTTAACTCAGAGCTTAATATTTAGCAAATAATAATGCAAATTCACTTGCTGAGAAGAGGAAGTTGACTATCAAAATAAAAGTTTTGGCTCCCTGAACCTCTATATAAACTCTTGCTGCTGGTGCATCACTTGCTAGTTAAGTATTTAGTTTGAAACTGTGACATATATATATATAAAAAATGTTTTTTTTTTGTTTATTGCTCCATGGTAAGACACAAAACATGACATTTTCTTCTTTAGATAATTTAAATTCCCATGTGCAAAAGCAAGCAGAAAGAAGATAAAAGCTTATAATATCTGTCCCCTATTCCAAAGAGAAAATAACCTCGCTTAAGCAGCTTACAGCCAAAATTACACCATCTACCGGAATCAATACCATAAAATGTTAGTTTAAAAATCAGCATTCATGCAGTGTAATAAATCAGGCAATGCACAAACAGCAAATCAACAAGCAATCCAATACCTGAATAAATAATTAAATGAATAAATAATGGACATACATGTCTGTGTACGACTTTGAAAAATGAACCCCCATTTTTTTTCCTCTTCTCAAAGACCCAAATTATTGACTGCGTAACTTTACAGACCGCTGCCCATATGTTTCCACAACTGGAACTCCTTTCAGCTTTTACTGTAAACATGACATATTTCAACGATCCTTGGAGTGTACTTCTTTATTACGACTTTGAAACAGTCGAAAAATTCTCTATCAGTCTGTTCAGATGTTTTTTCCACGAATGGAGCCTCTAAAACTCAGCAGTTGTAGTTAGTAATCACCCAGCTTATTGCTGAGTTCGGGGACATTAAGTTTCTGGGTAAGATTAGGCTTTTCTTCATTAATTCTGAGTCTGATGTTTTTGTGAATAAAAGCTAATCAATCCCATAATTTCCTAGATTAAAGTACAGAAGTTCGTAGATTTCTGAATAAAACATCCGTAGTGATGCTTTAACCTTTAAGCTGCACCCAAACTACTTCAGCAGCACCCTGAACACAAACAATCTCTTCCCTCCCAAGCGCCTTAAACTCAACTACAAGAATCCTTTTCCCACAATCCCCCCCCCACCACCGCCGCCAGTATGTGTCACATGACCTGCAGTCAGCCTGGTAATCTGGATTTACGTCGTCTGGAGTGTTTGTGAAGTCGGAGGAGACTAATCCGTCCAGCAGGAGCTCCAGGATGTTTGTGAGAAGTGGACGGGTCCCTTTAGGCGACCCTTGACCCCTCGCCATGGGCGCCCTGTGCTGGGTGCTGCCGCTGGAGGAGGACGAAGACGCCCTGGAGGAGGAGGAAGGAGACAGACTGGTGGAGCTGCTGGAAGAGGTGACCTGCTGTCTGGGCTGCCAGCGACCTCCGGACGGCTTGGCTCTCCTGGTAAAACATGACGGACGCTCTTTGATTGGTTGATCTCATTAGAGCGGAGCGAGGAGCGACGCAGAACCGGAGATATCTCAGGCGGAGCTGATGGGGGACATGCAGGTCCTTCAAAATATAAAACTTTACTGTGTTTCGCTGCGTTACAACCACAAACTTAAATGTGTTTTATCATGATTTTGTGGAGAAAATACAGAGTGGAGCAAAATTACAAGGCCGCAAGATTCTTCTTAATTCTTTTAGTTTTTTAAACAAATAAAAATCTTAAAAGTGTGGCATGCTTTTGCATTCAACCTCCTTTACTGTGATACTTCTAACTAAAGTCAAGACATAAATGGAGTCCATCTGTGTGTAATTTAGTCCTGACTCCTAACAAAATGCAATGAGTTTGATGGATGGATCTACATATAATGGTCACCTTTAACTAGGGCTATAAGAGAAAATGTTTAAGCAACTTTTCAGGAACATACCAAGTATTTTTTTAGCTTTAAAGGGGAATTCCGTTGGGGTTTTTTTTTTCAACTTGGACCTCATTTTTTTTTAGCTAATTTTATGTTTTTTTAATCATCCTGAGAATTTTGGAGCCAGTCTGAGCCGTTCAGAAGTATTTATATCCACTTCCTCCATCAGCGGACATCCGTAGAACTGGAGTGCTCGGGGCAGGACTAATTCAGCTTGTAATAAGGTTTATTATGTCTGAAAACACAGTCATTTTACCATTTTTATATTCCCCTTGAATTTACAAACACCTCGGAAGTGCTTCTTGATTCTCTTCCGGACCGGTTAGGACATAATAAATGTTTACGCTGCAGCGGAACTGTTAAAGGGAAATTCCGTTTGTCTGTTTTTTTCAACAGTCCTGCTGTGGCGTAAATGTGTATCACGACCGAATCGGCCCGGAAGAGAATCAAGAAGCACTTCTGAGGTGTTTGTAAGTCTAAGGGGAACATAATAATGGTAAAATGACTGTGTTTTCAGACAGAATAAACCTTATTACAAGCTGAATTAGTCCTGCCCCGAGCACTCCAGTTCTACGGATGTCCCCTGATGGAGGAAGTGGATATAAATACTTCTGAACGACTCAGACTGGCTTCAAAATTGTCATTGTGAGTAAGGCTGCGGTCACACCAGGGAAACCGGGTTAAACGCAACCGGGCTAGAAAGGTCTAGGAGCAGACGGCCTGCGGTCACACCAGCCATGTTGGAAACGCGCCACTCTGTGGCCAAGTACTGGGAACCATTTACGTATTATTGACGCAATTCGAAAGGGTCTGCTTCACTGCAGTCCGGTGGGTGGCGCCAACAGTTGTTTTTGGTTGACGTGATCGCACACCCGATAAAAGAAGAGAGAAAAACAGTGGCGTTCCAATTTTTCGACATGGAGAATGATAACAGCAACGCGTAGTTTCTGCCTTTGCTTTTTTACAATCAGCCAGATTTACGCAGTGCTCGTGGAGGAAGAAAGACATAGATGTGAAAATGCCAGAGCACTACGGATGCAGCGATTTAGGAGGAGACGGCAACAGGCGAGGATTTTTATGGAAACACTGCACCATGGAAGCGCAACAAGGAGGTGAGAACATAGCCTTTGTTAAATGTTTGCTGTCGTGGCTTTCGTCTGCCGCAGACCCAGATCGCCGTCAGGTACTGTCCGCAAAGCTTTTTTACCTTTTCCCGGCATTGCACACTAGTGCGTTTAAACCCCCTCTCCTCCAAAAGCACAGAGACTTTTTTGTAAACCACCATGTTTTTGTGAGTCCTATCCATCGATTAGGCACTCGATCTCTGCGCCGGACCACCGGGAGCCTTTGCTTGAAGCCTTCTTCTTCTTCTGTTTTTTTTTGGCATGATTTCAGGGTTGCAGACGCCGTATAAATACGTCCGCGGTGGGCAGGGCTTCCACGTGGGCGGAGCACATTCATACTTTCATTACGTCTTCTACACGTGGGTGGGGTTAAGCAACCGCGCTCAGAACAACCTCCAGAGTCGGGCCAAGGATCCGTGCTGGGGCCTGCGGTCACACTGAAATTTAACCGTGACACAGGTCACCCCCTGCTGTTCGGTCCCGGGTAGAACGTAGGTGTGACTGTACCCTAAGAAAGCATTACATTTAGCTAAAAATAAGGTGAAAAAAAAGGGAATTTCCCTTTAATGGAACTTATATTATGCTTTCGTGAAACTTACTAGTTACTATTTAGAACTTTCTCAGCAATGGAACGTTCTGGATACTTTCTGTAATGGGTTTGCAGTATGACATGACTTGTGAGGGAAAACATTTAAGTATCTGGTACTTTTTGTGAAACTTTCAGTTACTTCCTGGGTACTTTCAGGAATAGGGGTGCATTATGAGGGTGACCTCTCAGAGAAAACATTTAAGGAAGGAGTATTCTTCACAGCTTTAATGGAACTTATCTGGTACTTTTTTTTTTTAACTTAGCAGGTTTTTTTCTCCTCTAAACTCACCCGGTTCAGTTGAAGTTCTCCAAGGTATGTGGTATGTACAGGAGTGTAGTCATTCAAGTTCTCAGGGAATTTCTTTAAAGTAATTTTAGAAACTACCCATTAAGTTCTAGGAAGGTTCCATGAGACTTACAGGAACATTTGGAGAGGTCCAATATGTTTAAATGGATGAATGAACTGTCTAAAAAGATGTAAATAATAATCTTTCACATACAGACGATGAGATGTATGGACTTTAATGTGGAGAAACTTAGCTGAACTCAAGGAAAACAGAATATCTTCAGCCGTCTAAGGGTGGCAACTTGGGTTTTTGTCATCTCAGCTCTTCCTCTGCGACCGGGTCAGTGCCACTCAGTACCTCCATATGCTCTTTTCAGAACACGGAACGGGTCTTCTCCCTGTACCAGACCTTCCCAGAGAGCAGAACGTCAGACGTCGACGTTCCCAAAAACCCGTACGGCAGAGAAGGCAGTCTGCAGCCTGCAAGCCCCGCCCACCTCAGCGTTTGTCAGCGCCTGAGGAAAGTCATCCAAGAGCTGGTCGACACGGAGAAATCCTACGTCAAGGTGGGAATTCTGCCTCTAATCAGGTTTTAGGTTGTGGTGAACACCGTTGTTCTGGTCTTATTCCTTCATCTGGACTCCTGTTCCTTGTCAGGATCTGGTCTGTCTGTTCGACATCTACCTGACGCCGCTGCAGAGCGAGGCTTTCCTCAGTAAAGACGAGGTGAGAACAAAGTGGCGGAACGTTTGTTTGCTAGTTAGTCTGCGGGTTGTGTTTCTGGTTCTGATGGGGTCGTCTCACCGCCAGATGGAGGCGCTGTTCGGCAGTCTGCCGGAGATGTTGGACTTCCAGAGAGTTTTCCTCCAGACGCTGGAGGAGAGAATCGCTTCCTGTCCGGACTTCAGCAGTTTGGAAACTCCTGAGCAGTTTAAGGTGTTGAAAAAAACCCGTTTCTTTTTAATCTCCTGATGAAGTTTTAAGAACTATTTTTCAGTTTTCATAACGTGTTGATTTTCTTCTTTACTTCAGATGCTCCTATTCTCGCTGGGCGGATCCTTTCTTTATTACGCCGACCACTTCAAGCTCTACAGCGGCTTCTGTGCCAACCACATCAAAGTCCAGAAGGTTCTGGAGAGAGGTGAGCTCTTTTCTCACAGTTGTTCCCCCTGTTGTTAGCGTGAAAGTGTAAGTGACGCTTCTCTGATGCAGCAAAAACAGACGGAGCCTTCAAGCACTTCCTGGAGACGAGGAATCCGACCAATCAGCACTCATCTTCTCTGGAGTCGTACCTGATCAAACCTGTTCAGAGAGTCCTGAAGTATCCGCTGCTGCTGAGAGAGCTGGTGTCTCTGACTGACGCTGAGAGCCCCGAACACACACACCTTACAGGTAACACACACACCTTACAGGTAACACACACATCTTAAAGGTAACACACACACCTTAAAGGTAACACACACACCTTACAGGTAACACACACACCTTACAGGTAATACACACACCTTACAGGTAACACACACACCTTAAAGGTAACACACACACCTTACAGGTAATACACACACACCTTACAGGTAATACACACACCTTACAGGTAATACACACACACCTTACAGGTAACACACACACCTTACAGGTAATACACACACACCTTACAGGTAACACACACACCTTAAAGGTAACACACACACCTTACAGGTAACACAAACACACCTTACAGGTAACACACACACCTTACAGGTAACACACACACCTTACAGGTAACACAAACACACCTTACAGGTAATACACACACCTTACAGGTAATACACACACACCTGATAGGGAATACACACACACACACACCTTACAGTTAATACACACACACACACCTTACAGGTATACACACACACCGGTAGCACACACACACACACACACCTTACAGTTAATACACACACACACACCTTACAGGTAATACACACACCTTACAGTCAAACAAAACACACACCTGACAGGTAACACACACACCTTACAGTTAATACACACACACACACACACACACACACACACACCTTACAGTTAATACACACACACACCTTACAGGTAATACACACACACCTGATAGGGAATACACACACACACACACACACACCTTACAGTTAATACACACACACACACCTTACAGGTATACACACACACCGGTAGCACACACACACACACACCTTACAGTTAATACACACACACACACCTTACAGGTAATACACACACCTTACAGTTAATACACACACAAACACACACCTGACAGGTAACACACACACCTTACAGTTAATACACACACACACACCTTACAGGTATACACACACACCGGTAGCACACACACACACACACACCTTACAGTTAATACACACACACACACCTTACAGGTAATACACACACCTTACAGTTAATACACACACAAACACACACCTGACAGGTAACACACACACCTTACAGTTAATACACACACACACACACACACACACACCTTACAGTTAATACACACACACACCTTACAGGTAATACACACACACCTGATAGGGAATACACACACACACACACACACACCTTACAGTTAATACACACACACACACCTTACAGGTATACACACACACCGGTAGCACACACACACACACACACCTTACAGTTAATACACACACACACACACTTTACAGGTAATATACACACACAAATCGACAGCTAACACACGCACACACATAACAGTTAATACACACACACACACCTTACAGGTAATACACACACACACACATACACCACACATACCGGTAGCGCACAGACACACACATAACAGTTAATACACACACAAACACACACCTGACAGGTAACAGACACACCTTACAGGTAACACACACACCTTACAGGTCACACATACACCTTACAGGTAACACACACACACCTTACAGGTAACACACACACACCTTACAGGTAATACACACACACACACACACACCACACATACCGGTAGCGCACAGACACACACATAACAGTTCAGAATCAGAATCAGAATCAGAATCAGTTTATTGGCCAAGTATGTCACATACAAGGAATTTGACTCCGGCAAACTTTTTCCTCCAGTACAGAACTTGAATAAGTGAAATAAAAAAAAATAAAAAAAATAAAAAGAAAAATATGAACAAAAATAAGTAAAAATACAAATAAATATCAGATCGTAAATAATAAAGGATAATATATACACCAAGCCGGGGTTATTTTACAGTGAGTATGTACAGAAGTGCAGAGTTATAGTTTATTGTTATGTGAGTGCACTCACACACTGTGTCTAGACAGAGTTCGTCAGAGCGACAGCCTGGGGGAAAAAACTGTTTTTGTGTCGGGTGGTTTCGGCGTACAACGCTCTGTAACGCCGACCTGAGGGGAGGAGCCTAAACAGATTGTGGCCAGGGTGTGAGGGGTCAGTGGTGATTTTCCTGGCCCGCTTCCTGACCCTGGCCCGGAATAGGTCCTGAATGGAGGGAAGATCGGTTCCTGTGATCCTCTCTGCAGTCCTGACTGTTCTCTGCAGTCTGTCCCTGTCTTGCCTGGTGGCGGATCCGAACCAGACAGAGATGGATGAGGTCAGGACAGACTGGACTATTGCTGTGTAGAAGATGATCAGCAGCTCCTGGGGCAGGTTGAACTTCCTGAGCTGACGCAGAAAGTACAGCCTCTGCTGGGCCTTTTTCCTTATTATGTTGATGTGTGAGGTCCACTTCAGGTCCCGTGTGATGGTGGATCCTAGGAACCTGAAAGACTCCACTGTGGGGACTGGCTTGTTGAGGATCATGAGAGGAGATGTTGATGGTGGTCTCTTCCTGATGTCCACTGTCATCTCCACAGTTTTGAGCGGGTTTAGCTCCAGGTGGTTCTGACTGCACCAGAGAACCAGCTGTTCCACTTCCTTTCTGTACACAGACTCGTCGCCGTCGCGGATGAGTCCAATGACGGTGGTGTCATCTGCAAACTTCAGGAGTTTCACAGAAGGGTCCCTCGACGTGCAGTCATTGGTGTAAAGGGAGAAGAGCAGTGGGGAGAGAACACATCCCTGGGGGGCGCCGATGCTGAGGGAACGGGAGCTGGATGTGAACTTACCCAGTTTCACCTGCTGCCTCCTGTCAGTCAGGAAACTGGTAATCCACTGACAGGTGGAGGGAGGCACGGTGAGCTGGGACAGTTTTTGGTGGAGGAGCTCTGGTACAATGGTGTTAAACGCAGAGCTGAAGTCCACAAACAGGACCCGAGCGTAGGTACCTGCAGAGTCTAGGTGGTGCAGGATGTAGTGGAGAGCCATGTTGACGGCATCATCCACTGACCTGTTTGATCTGTAGGCGAACTGCAGGGGGTCTAGCAGGGGATCTGTGATGTCCTTCAGGTGGGTCAGTACCAGACGCTCAAATGATTTCATGACCACAGATGTTAGGGCAACTGGTCTGTAGTCATTTAATCCAGTGACTGGGGACTTCTTGGGAACCGGTATGATGGTGGAGCGTTTGAGGCAGGAGGGGACCTCACACAGCTCCAGGGAGTTATTGAAGATCTGAGTGAAGATGGGAGCCAGCTGGTCAGCACAGAATTTCAGAGAGGCTGGGGACACTCCGTCTGGTCCCTGAGCCTTTTTAATTTTCTGTCTCTGAAATAGCTGGCGCACGTCCTGTTCGCAGATCGTCTAGGCAGGTACGTGGGTGGTTTGGGGTGAAGCTGGGTCTTTTGTGATGGAGATGGTGGGGGAGGTGGGAGGTGTGAAAGTCCTTTCAAACCTGGAAAAGAAGTCGTTGAGGTCCTCAGCCAGGCGGGGGCTCTCCACAGGGTGGGGGGATGGTCTCCTACAGTTAGTAATGGTCTGCAGGTAGCTCCAAACTGCAGAGGGGGTCGTTAGCAGAAAAACGGTCCTTAAGCTTAGCACTGTAGTTCCTCTTTGCTGCTTTGATCCCTCTTGTCAGCTGGTTCCTGGCCTGTTTGTACAGGTCCCGATCCGCACTCCTGTAGGCCTCCTCCTTGTCCTGGCGTAGCCGTCTCAGTTCTGCAGTGAACCACGGTTTATTGTTTTTGAATGAGCAGAAGGTTTTGGTCTGCACACACATGTCCTCACAAAAGCTGATGTAGGATGTCACAGTGTCGGTCAGTTCGTCCAGGTCTGAGGCTGCTGCTTCAAAGACGCTCCAGTCAGTGCAGTCAAAGCAGGCCTGTAACTGCATCTTTGACTCATCAGTCCATCTCCTCACAGTTCTTACTACAGGCTTAGCAGATTTCAGCTTCTGCCTGTAAGATGGGATGAGGTGGACCAGGCAGTGGTCGGAAAGTCCCAAAGCAGCACGGGGGACAGAGCGATATGCATTCTTTATTGTGGTGTAGCAGTGGTCTAAAGTGTTCATGTCCCTGGTGGGACACGTCACATGTTGTTTATATTTAGGCAGTTCAAGTTTGAGATTAGCTCTGTTAAAATCCCCGAGAACGATTAGCAGAGAGTCCGGGTGATTTTTCTCCACGTCTGTGATCTGATCGGCGAGGTGATGTAACGCCTCCGTTACACATGCCTGCGGTGGAATGTATACAGCGACCAGCACAAACGAGGCGAACTCCCGCGGTGAATAAAATGGTCTACAGTTTATGAAGAACGACTCAAGGTGAGGGCTGCATGTCTTCTTTAACACTGTGACATCTGTGCACCAACCTTCGTTAATGTAGAAGCACGTTCCACCTCCCTTTGATTTCCCAGTCAGCTCCGCGCAGCGGTCCGCTCTGAACAGCTAGAAGCCTGGCAGCTTTAGAGCGCTGTCCAGGATGAGTTCACTGGACCAGGTTTCAGTGAAGCAAAAGGCGGCAGAACGACTAAAGTCTGAGTTCTTGGATAGGAGAAGGAGCAATTCATCCATTTTGTTAGGCAGAGAGCGGACGTTCCCCAGGTGTATGGATGGGAGAGCGGTGCGTAATCCCCGCTGTCGCAGCTTGACGAGCACACCAGCTCGTTTCCCGCGTCGTCGTCTCCGTTTAAATCCACAGAACGCTGCTGCTCCTCCGATCAGAATCTCCATAAAGCAGTCAGGTTGTGTAAAGACCGGTGAAAAAAGTCCGGCACTGGATAGCCCAATTTTTAAAAGTTCCTCTCTGCTAATTTTAATAGCAGAGGGAGTGCAGAAAACTACGCAAAAGAGTAAAACAGTAACTAGTACCAGAGAGCGAAGTGCCGAGGCGTCCATACGCGGCGCCATCTTGAAGGATATATAAGGTTAATACACACACAAACACACACCTGACAGGTAACAGACACACCTTACAGGTAACACACACACCTTACAGGTCACACACACACACCTTACAGGTAACGCACACACACCTTACAGGTCACACACACACCTTACAGGTAACACACACACACCTTACAGGTAACACACACACACCTTACAGGTCACACACACACCTTACAGGTAACACACACACACCTTACAGGTAACACACACACACCTTACAGGTCACACACACACCTTACAGGTAACACACACACACCTTACAGGTAACACACACACCTTACAGGTAACACACACACACCTTACAGTTAATACACACACACACACACACTCCTTACAGGTAATACACACACCTTACAGGTAATACACACACCTGACAGGTAACACACACACACACACTCCTTACAGGTAATACACACACCTGACAGGTAACACACACACCGTACAGGTCACACACACACACCTTACAGGTAACGCACACACACCTTACAGGTCACACACACACCTTACAGGTAACGCACACACACCTTACAGGTAACGCACACACACCTTACAGGTAACACACACACCTTACAGGTAACACACACACACCTTACAGGTAACACACACACACCTTACAGTTAATACACACACACACACACACTCCTTACAGGTAATACACACACCTTACAGGTAATACACACACCTGACAGGTAACACACACACACACACTCCTTACAGGTAATACACACACACCTGATAGGTAATACACACACACACCTTACAGTTTATACACACACACTCCTTACAGGTAATACACACACCTGACAGGTAACACACACACCTTACAGGTAACACACACACTTATAGGTAATACACACACCTTACAGGTAACACACGCACACAAATCGACAGGTAACACACAGACACACCTTACAGGTAATATACACACACACATAACAGTTAATACACACATATACACCTTACAGGTAACACACACACCTTACAGGTAACACACACACCTTACAGGTAACACACAAACCTTATAGGTAACACACACATCTTATAGGTAATACACACACCTTACAGTTAATACACACACACCTTACAGGTAATACACACATCTTACAGGTAACACACACACACACACCTTACAGGTAAAACACACACATGACAGGTAACACACGCACACAAATCGACAGGTAACACACAGACACACCTTACAGGTAATATACACACACACATAACAGTTAATACACACACATACACCTTACAGGTAATACACACACACCTTACAGGTAACACACACACCTTACAGGTAACACACACACCTTACAGGTAACACACACACCTTACAGTTAATACACACACACCTTACAGGTAACACACACATCTTATAGGTAACACACACACCTGACAGGTAACACACACACCTTACAGTTAATACACACACACCTTACAGTTAATACACACACACCTTACAGGTAATACACACACACACACACACCTTACAGGTAATACACACACACCTTACAGGCAATACACACATCTTACAGGTAACACACACACACACACCTTACAGGTAAAACACACACTTGACAGGTAACACACACACCTGACAGGTAACACACACACCTTACAGGTAATACACACACCTGACAGGTAACACACACACACACACCTTACAGGTAAAACACACACATGACAGGTAACACACACGCACACCTGACAGGTAATACACACACATACACCTTACAGGTAACACACGCACACAAATCGACAGGTAACACACAGACACACCTTACAGGTAATACACACACTTTACAGGTAATATACACACACACATAACAGTTAATACACACACATACACCTTACAGGTAACACACACACCTTACAGGTAACACACACACCTGACAGGTAATACACACATCTTACAGGTAACACACACACACACACCTTACAGGTAAAACACACACATGACAGGTAACACACAGACCTGACAGGTAACACACACACCTGACAGGTAACACACACACCTGACAGGTAACACACACATCTTATAGGTAACACACAGACACCTTACAGGTAACACACACACCTTACAGGTAACACACACACATGACAGGTAACACACACACCTGACAGGTAACACACACACATACACACACACACCTGACAGGTAATACACACACACACACCTTACAGTTAATACACACACACACCTTACAGGTAATACACACACCTTACAGTTAATACACACACACCTTACAGGTAATACACACATCTTACAGGTAACACACACACACCTTACAGGTAACACACACACCTTACAGGTAACACACACACATGACAGGTAACACACACACCTGACAGGTAACACACACACATACACACACACACCTGACAGGTAATACACACACACACACCTTACAGTTAATACACACACACACCTTACAGGTAATACACACACCTTACAGGTAATACACACCCCTGACAGGTAACACACACACACACACCTTACAGGTAACACACACACCTGATAGGTAATACACACACCTTACAGGTAACACACGCACACAAATCGACAGGTAACACACAGACACACCTTACAGGTAATACACACACTTTACAGGTAATATACACACACACATAACAGTTAATACACACACATACACCTTACAGGTAATACACACACACCTTACAGGTAACACACACACACCTTACAGGTAATACACACACACCTTACAGGTAACACACACACACCTTACAGTTAATACACACACACACACCTTACAGGTATACACACACACCGGTAGCGCACACACACACACATCTTACAGGTAATACACACACACACACACTTTACAGGTAATATACACACACAAATCGACAGCTAACACACGCACACACATAACAGTTAATACACACACACACACCTTACAGGTAATACACACACACACACACACACACACACACCGGTAGCGCACAGACACACACACACACACACACACACACCGGTAGCGCACAGACACACACATAACAGTTAATACACACACAAACACACACCTGACAGGTAACACACGCCTGTTCTCACTGCACTTCTCCTCCTGTCCACTTAGAGGCGCTGAGAGCGATGGAGAAGGTAGCGAGCCACATCAACGAGATGCAGAAGATCTACGAGGATTACGGCTGCGTCTTCGACCAGCTGGCAGCCGAGCAGAGCGGCGCTGACAGACAGGTGAACAACCGGACGGGTAGCTGGCCTGAGGAGCCGTCTGACCTCCTGATTGGTCTAAAACCCCGCCGTCCTCCATCTCTCTACAGGTAACGGAGATCTCCATGGGAGAGTTTCTGGTCCACTCGTCGGTGGCGTGGTTGAACCCTCTGCCATGTCTGCGGCGCCTGAGGAAGGAGCCTCAGCTCACGCTGTTCGGTGGGTTCAGCCTCATCTTGGGTTTCCTGCCAGTTAGAAGAAAGCTGAGGTTGTAGATTAACAACTCTGCTGCTCTCCTCAGTGTTCAGGCGAGCCGTCATCCTGGTTCATCGAGACAACAAGC
This sequence comes from Apricaphanius iberus, assembly GCA_028564705.1. Taxonomy (NCBI): domain Eukaryota; kingdom Metazoa; phylum Chordata; class Actinopteri; order Cyprinodontiformes; family Aphaniidae; genus Apricaphanius; species Apricaphanius iberus. The sequence goes on from JAPXFQ010001585.1 coordinate 452,764, forward strand.
TGAAGAAAAAGATGGTTGGTCCTCTCTTGGTTCGCAGATTTTAGCTCAAGGCCCAGCAGAACGTAACCCCCGTCTTTTTCTTGTGTCCTGCTACAGACGAGCTCCCGCTCAGCTGGTCTGGACCCCTTCAGGTTCCGCTGGTTGATCCCAGTTTCGGCCCTTCAGGTGCGGCCGGCCAACATCCCAGGTGAGTGATCGGTCGGAGGCGGCGATGTTCGTGTCGGCCGGGCCGTTCGTCTTAAGCAGTGTGTGTGTCTGCAGGTTCAGAGGACCCGTGTGTGTGGGAGCTGGTTCACAGCCGGTCGGAGGTGGAGGGTCGGCCAGAAACCGTCTTCCAGCTGTGCAGCAGGTACCGTCTACACAGGGAACAGCTGGACGAGCTGCTGGAGGGGGAACCGGGTTTAGGGCATGTCTACAACCATAGAACAGGTTCTCTAGGAACAGGAATCATTGCTGAACTTTATCCTCATTCACCCATGGAAGGAAGGTTCTGGTTCTACAGAACTGTAGAGATTATTGGGCCTGAATGAACACAAGAAACAATCTATGAAGATGGATGGATGAAATCAAATCATATCAAACTTTATTTATAAAGCGCTTTTCAAACATGGTTTCTCAAAGTGCTTTACAGATTTAAAATGAGCCCACAAACCCCCTTTCAAAAACCAAAAATAAAATCATAATTACAACTCATAGACTGTAAAAAAGAATAGACATCGCCTCCTCACTCCTCCCCGTTTACCAGAATGACGTTCATGGGGGAATTCATGGCGGATTCACAGACTCCTCCTCCCCAGCTCTGGCGAAGCATGTTCCTAAAAAGGGCATAGGGGCGGGAACTTCACTGTAGACTCTGTCCTCGCGGGGCGTGTATGGGCGTGTAGTTCGGTCGTAATCGCGCCCATTCTGCTCCCGCGTCTTTAGCTCTGATGCTAAACGTGGCTAGCTAAGCTAAAGGCTAGTAGCCCCATGCCTGACTGCTGCCGTATCTGCGCTCCTCGGACAATTCTCCTATTTCTCAAACCTCAAAAGGTAATAACTAGTAACTTGAAATAATTATTAAAATGTAGTGTTACTATAATTAAAGTCCAACGAAACAGCCTGTCAATCAAAGTCCGGCCCCCTCATTAATTATGCAAGATTTCAAAAAATTATCTTACGAAAACCAGCCTGCTGCCTATTTTTTTGACGAGCCCAGCGTTATCTCAGGAAGAATATGTAGCCATAGAAAGTTTAAAACGATGGGGCACCAGGCATTAAAGTTGTTTTTAACGTGTCTAAACTCCAATGCTTTTCAATGGGGGCCTAGCGGCCAAATGGAGGTACTACAGCAATGGAGGAGCAATGGCGGCCTCCATGGCATGCGGTCAAAAAGCAGAGCAGCCAGCGGTCATTGTCACAACTACACCCCCCTCCCAACCCAACAGCCATACACACACACACTTAAAAGCTTAAAAAAATAAAAATTAAAAACAGCGGGCTGAGTACAGATGTGCCAGGAAACGACATCATGGGAGCCATCTGCATCGGCAGCAGGTCAGCAGCAGCTGCCAAGGCACCAACCCAGGGCGCCCAGAGGAGTGAGGGATAATGGATGGATGGATGGATAGATGGATGAAATGATGGATGTATGTATGGATGGATGGATGGATGGATGGATGGATGGATGAAATAATGGATGGATGAAATGATGGATGGATGGATGAAATAATGGATGGATGAAATGATGGATGGATGGATGAAATAATGGATGGATGAAATGATGGATGTATGGATGAAATAATGGATGGATGAAATGATGGATGTATGGATGGATGAAATGATGGATGGAGGAAATAATGGATGGATGAAATGATGGATTGATGGATGGATGAAATAATGGATGGATGAAATAATGGATGGATGAAATCATGGATGGATGAATGAAATAATGGATGGATGAAATCATGGATGGATGGATGAAATAATGGATGGATGAATGAAATAATGGATGGATGAAATCATGGATGGATGGATGAAATAATGGATGGATGAAATGATGGATGTATGGATGGAATAATGGATGGATGAAATCATGGATGTATGGATGAAATAATGGATGGATGAAATGATGGATGGATGGATGGATGGATGAAATAATGGATGGATGAAATCATGGATGGATGAATGAAATAATGGATGGATGAAATCATGGATGGATGGATGAAATAATGGATGGATGAATGAAATAATGGATGGATGAAATCATGGATGGATGGATGAAATAATGGATGGATGAAATGATGGATGTATGGATGGAATAATGGATGGATGAAATCATGGATGTATGGATGAAATAATGGATGGATGAAATGATGGATGGATGGATGGATGGATGAAATAATGGATGGATGAAATCATGGATGGATGAATGAAATAATGGATGGATGAAATCATGGATGGATGGATGAAATAATGGATGGATGAAATGATGGATGGATGAAATGATGGATGGATGGATGAAATAATGGATGGATGAAATGATGGATGGATGGATGAAATAATGGATGGATGAAATGATGGATGGATGGATGAAATGATGGATGGATGGATGGATGGATGGATGGATGAAATGATGGATGGATGAAATGATGGATGGATGGATGAAATAATGGATGGATGAAATGATGGATGGATGGTTGGATGAAATGATGGATGGATGGATTGATGAAATGATGGATGGATGTTGGTTGGTTGGTTGGTTGATTGATGGATGGATGTATGGATGGATGTATGGATGGATGAATGGATGGATGAAATGATGGATGGCTGGATGCATGGATGGATGGATGGATGGATATTGGTTGGTTGGTTGGTTGATGGATGGATGAAATGATGGATGTATGGATGGATAGATGAAATGATTGATGGATGGATGGATGAAATAATGGATGGATGAAATGATGGATGGTTGGTTGATTGATGGATGGATGAAATAATGGATGGATGAAATGATGGATGGATGGATGAAATGATGGATGGATGGATGAAATAATGGATGGATGAAATGATGGATGTATGGATGGATGAAATGATGGATGATGGATGAATGATGGATGGATGGTTGGTTGTTGAATGATGGATGTATGGATGGATGGATGAAATGATGGATGGTTGGATGCATGGATGGATGGATGGATGGATGTTGGTTGGTTGGTTGATTGATAGATCTATGGATGGATGAATGGATGGATGAAATGATGGATGGTTGGATGTTGGTTGGTTGGTTGATTGATGGATGGATGGATGGATGGATGTTGGTTGGTTGGTTGATTGATAGATGTATGGATGGATGAATGGATGGATGAAATGATGGATGGATGGATGTTGGTTGGTCGGTTGATGGATGGATGGATGGATGGATGGATGGATGTTGGTTGGTTGGTTGATTGATGAATGGATGGATGAAATGATGGATGGTTGGATAAATGGATGGATGGATGGATGTTGGTTGGTTGGTGGATGGATGGATGGATGGATGGATGTTGGTTGGTTGGTTGATGGATGGATGGATGGATGGATGGATGGATGTGGGTTGGTTGGTTGATGGATGGATGGATGGATGGATGGATGTTGGTTGGTTGGTTGATTGATAGATGTATGGATGGATGAATGGATGGATGAAATGATGGATGGATGGATGTTGGTTGGTCGGTTGATGGATGGATGGATGGATGGATGGATGGATGTTGGTTGGTTGGTTGATTGATGAATGGATGGATGAAATGATGGATGGTTGGTAAATGGATGGATGGATGGATGTTGGTTGGTTGGTGGATGGATGGATGGATGGATGGATGTTGGTTGGTTGGTTGATGGATGGATGGATGGATGGATGGATGGATGTTGGTTGGTTGGTTGATGGATGGATGGATGGATGGATGGATGTTGGTTGGTTGGTTGATTGATGGATGTATGGATGGATGAATGGATGGATGAAATGATGGATGGATGGATGTTGGTTGGTCGGTTGATGGATGGATGGATGGATGGATGGATGGATGTTGGTTGGTTGGTTGATTGATGAATGGATGGATGAAATGATGGATGGTTGGATAAATGGATGGATGGATGGATGTTGGTTGGTTGGTGGATGGATGGATGGATGGATGGATGTTGGTTGGTTGGTTGATGGATGGATGGATGGATGGATGGATGGATGTAGATGGATGGATGGATGATGATGATGGATGGATGATAGATGGATGGATGATGGATGGATGATGGATGGATGGATGGATGGATGTTGGTTGGTTGGTTGATGGATGGATGGATGGATGAATGGATGGATGAAATTATGGATGGTTGGATGCATGGATGGATGGATGCATGGATGGTTGGTTGGTGAGATGGATGGAATGTGGTTGATGGATGGATGGATGGATGGATGGATGTGGTTGGTTGGTTGATGGATGGATGGATGGATTGATGGATGTTGGTTGGTTGGTTGGTTGATGGATGGATGTTGGTTGGTTTATGGATGGATGGATTGATGGATGTTGGTTGGTTGATGGATGGATGGATGGATGTTGGTTGGTTGGTTGATGGATGGATGGATGGATGTTGGTTGGTTGGTTGGTTGATGGATGGATGGATGGATGGATGTTGGTTGGTTGATAGATGGATGGATGTTGGTTGGTTGGTTGATTGATGGATGGATGGATGGATGGATGTTGGTTGGTTGGTTGGTTGGTTGATGGATGGATGGATGGATGTTGGTTGGTTGGTTGGTTGATGGATGGATGGATGGATGGATGGATGGATGTTGGTTGGTTGGTTGATGGATGGATGGATGTTGGTTGGTTGGTTGATGGATGGATGTTGGTTGGTTGATGGATGGATGTTGGTTGGTTGGTTGATAGATGGATGTTGGTTGGTTGATGGATGGATGGATGGATGGATGTTGGTTGGTTGATGGATGGATGGATGGATGGATGTTGGTTGGTTGGTTGGTTGATGGATGTTGGTTGGTTGATGGATGGATGGATGGATGGATGTTGGTTGGTTGGTTGATGGATGGATGGATGGATGAATGGATGGATGAAATTATGGATGGTTGGATGCATGGATGGATGGATGCATGGATGGTTGGTTGGTGGTTGATTGATGGATGGATGGATGTTGGTTGGTTGATGGATGGATGGATGGATGGATGGATGGATGTTGGTTGGTTGGTTGATGGATGGATGGATGGATGAATGGATGGATGAAATTATGGATGGTTGGATGCATGGATGGATGGATGCATGGATGGTTGGTTGGTTGATTGATGGATGGATGGATGTTGGTTGGTTGATGGATGGATGGATGGATGAATGGATGGATGAAATTATGGATGGTTGGATGCATGGATGGATGGATGCATGGATGGTTGGTTGGTTGATTGATGGATGGATGGATGTTGGTTGGTTGATGGATGGATGATTATGGATGGATGGATTGTTGGTTGATGGATGGATGGATGGATGGATGGTTGTTGGTTGGTTGGTTGGTTGATGGATGGATGTGGTTGGTTATGGATGGAGATTGATGGATGTTGGTGATGGATGGATGGATGGATGTTGGTTGGTGGTTGATGGTGGATGGATGGATTGGATGGTTGGTGGTTGATGGATGGATGGATGGATGGATGTTGGTTGGTTGATGATTGGGGATGTTGGTTGGTGGTTGATTGATGGATGGATGTATGGTGGTTTGGTTGGTTGGATGGTTGGTTGATGGATGGATGGATGGTGTTGGTTGGTTGGTTGGTTGGTGGATGGATGGATGGATGGATGGATTTGGTTGGTTGGTTGGTTGATGGATGGATGGATGTGGTTGGTTGGTTGATGGATGGATGTTGGTTGGTTATGGATGGATGTTGGTTGTTGGTTGATAGATGGATGTTGGTTGGTTGATGGATGGATGGATGGATGGATGTTGGTTGGTTGATGGATGGATGGATGGATGGATGTTGGTTGGTTGGTTGGTTGATGGGAGTGGTTGGTTGAGGATGGATGGATGGAGGATGTTGGTTGGTTGATGGATGGATGGATGGATGAATGGATGGATGAAATTATGGATGGTTGGATGCATGGATGGATGGATGCATGGATGGTTGGTTGGTGGTTGATTGATGGATGGATGGATGTTGGTTGGTTGATGGATGGATGGATGGATGGATGTTGGTTGGTTGATGGATGGATGGATGGATTGATGGATGTTGGTTGGTTGGTTGGTTGATGGATGGATGTTGGTTGGTTGATGGATGGATGGATTGATGGATGTTGGTTGGTTGATGGATGGATGGATGGATGTTGGTTGGTTGGTTGATGGATGGATGGATGGATGTTGGTTGGTTGGTTGGTGGATGGATGGATGGATGGATGGATGTTGGTTGGTTGATAGATGGATGGATGTTGGTTGGTTGGTTGATTGATGGATGGATGGATGGATGGATGGATGGATGGATGTTGGTTGGTTGGTTGGTTGATGGATGGATGGATGGATGTTGGTTGGTTGGTTGGTTGATGGATGGATGGATGGATGGATGGATGTTGGTTGGTTGGTTGATGGATGGATGGATGTTGGTTGGTTGGTTGATGGATGGATGTTGGTTGGTTGATGGATGGATGTTGGTTGGTTGGTTGATGGATGGATGTTGGTTGGTTGATGGATGGATGGATGTTGGTTGGTTGGTTGATGGATGGATGTTGGTTGGTTGATGGATGGATGGATGGATGGATGGATGTTGGTTGGTTGATGGATGGATGGATGGATGTTGGTTGGTTGGTTGGTTGATTGATGGATGGATTGATGGATGTTGGTTGGATGGATGGATGGGTTGGTTGGTTGATGGATGGATGTTGGTTGGTTGATGGATGGATGTGTGGTGTGATGGATGGATGTTGGTTGGTTGATGGATGGATGGATGGATGGATGTTGGTGGTTGATGGATGGAGGTGGGGGTGGTGGTTGTTGATGTGTTGGTGGTGGATGGAGGTGATGGATGTTGGATGGTTGTATGGATGTTGGTGGTTGGTTGGATGTGTGGATGGATGGATGGGTTGGTTGGTTGATGGATGGATGTTGGTTGGTTGTTGTGGATGGTGATGGTTGGTTGATGGATGGATGGATGGATGTTGGTTGGTTGATGGATGGATGGATGGATGGATGTTGGTTGGTTGATGGATGGATGGATGTTGGTTGGTTGGTTGGTTGATGGATGGATGGATGGATGTTGGATGGTTGATGGATGGATGGATGTTGGTTGGTTGGTTGGTTGATGGATGGATGGATGGATGGATGGATGGATGTTGGTTGGTTGGTTGGTTGATGGATGGATGGATGGATGGTTGTTGTGGTGGTTGGTGGTTGGTTGGTTGGTTGGTTGATGGATGGATGTTGGTTGGTGATGGATGGATGGAGTGGATGGGTGGTGGGTTGGTTGGTTGATGGATGGATGGATTGATGGATGTTGGTTGGTTGATGGATGGATGGATGGATGTTGGTTGGTTGGTTGATGGATGGATGGATGGATGGATGGATGTTGGTTGGTTGGTTGGTTGATGGATGGATGGATGGATGGATGTTGGTTGGTTGATAGATGGATGGATGTTGGTTGGTTGGTTGATTGATGGATGGATGGATGGATGGATGTTGGTTGGTTGGTTGGTTGGTTGATGGATGGATGGATGGATGTTGGTTGGTTGGTTGGTTGATGGATGGATGGATGGATGGATGGATGGATGATGGATGGATGGATGGATGTTGGTTGGTTGGTTGGTTGATGGATGGATGGATGTTGGTTGGTTGGTTGATGGATGGATGGATGTTGGTTGGTTGATGGATGGATGTTGGTTGGTTGGTTGATGGATGGATGTTGGTTGGTTGATGGATGGATGGATGGATGTTGGTTGGTTGGTTGTATGATGGATGTTGGTTGGTTGATGGATGGATGGATGGATGTTGGTTGGTTGATGGATGGATGGATGGATGTTGGTTGGTTGGTTGGTTGATGGATGGATGTTGGTTGGTTGATGGATGGATGGATGGATGTTGGTTGGTTGATGGATGGATGGATGGATGGATGTTGGTTGGTTGATGGATGGATGGATGGATGTTGGTTGGTTGATGGATGGATGGATGGATGTTGGTTGGTTGGTTGGTTGATGGATGGATGGATGGATGTTTGTTGGTTGATGGATGGATGGATGGATGTTGGTTGGTTGGTTGGTTGATGGATGGATGGATGGATGGATGGATGTTGGTTGGTTGATGGATGGATGGATGGACTAAACTTTTATCTTACATTCCGTAGAATAGGGATGATTTTCCATCTGAATCCAAACAGAAAGAAAATCTTTTCCAGATTTTTCCGGACTGTAGGATCCTGGTTACAGACCGGTGAATTCCAGAGTGTGTTCTAGGATTCTGCAGCTCCATGAAGAACATCCAGAGCTGACACTCTGCCGTTTGTGTTTCAGTGATCTGGAGGCCAAGGCAGCTTCTCTCCGAGCTCTTAGCTCCCTCCTGAAGGACAGAGCTCCTGGAGGCTCCCTGAGGAGAACCACCCAATCTACGGCAGAGAGGAGCGGCACCTGGAGGAGGAGGAGGCACGGACAAGGTCGCTCCGACCTCCAGAGAGCAACTCCTAGCCTGCCCCAGGAGGAGAGGCGCAGACCAAACGGCGTCCTGGAGGAAACCTGCTCGGAGCCTCTTCTGCCGAGCCACGCCGGATCCTCTGGGATGAGGCCCCGCCTCTGCTCCCTGACCGGTGAGCTGGAGGCCCAGCTGCAGCGCCTCAACGTCTGCGAGGAGAACGGAGGAGCGACCCACGGCCCGGAGGAGGAGAAGAGGCGCCGCTCCGGTCTGCTGCGCGGCCCTGGAGGCGACGGGCCGGACTTCAGCCACTCTGTGGGGAGAGACTTCAGCGTTCAGAGCATGACGTCCATGATCAACGAGGACTGCTTCTACGAGTCGGTGCTTCTAGAGTCGTTATAATGGAGCTGCCTTCTGATTGGCCGCTGCAGACCTCTGGAGAACCCGTCCTCCACCCAAGTCAAACAGAAACCAGCAAATGTTTCCAGGAGCTCAACAAGGTTCTGAACTCACAGACCAGGAATGTTCATCCAACTGGATCCCATCCTGGAGTTTCTCTGTTTTTCTTCCATGTAGGAGAATTTCTCACGGAATCAAGCCAGATTTAAAGAAACCCTGAAATGTCTTTAGTTGATGCCAAAAAACCTCAATTCAATTCAGTTTATTTATAATTCACAGCAGATGTCATCTCAAGTCTTTTTACAAGAAAAGGGATTTCGGTACAAACATACAAAGATTCTAGTCAGTTAATAAGTTTTCTATACGGCTGGAATCCCAGCAGATTTACCTCAAGTCATTGACAAATGCTCAACATGCTTTTATTTTGAAGAGGAATGTTACGTTTTATCAAATAATGTTGCAAAAAACATTTTGTAACCTCTTATTTCGAGGTTCTGATTAGATCTGACTCCAAACAACTCCCAGCTGTCTTTTCCTAAAACCTGCCTAAGCACTGATATCAATGGTTTTACCCCCACATTTTTTTCTTTTAGTTTTTATCAGAAGTTTCAAATTTACCTCAAAATACAAAAGTATTTTAGTAGTTGTCAAAATTTGATTTTTAGTTTGTAAAATGTTTTTAATCTTTCAAAAGAGATGGATTTTCTAGTTATTCTGCTTCAGGTCGTTTTTTTTTTCTCAGGTTAATTAATTTATTCATAAAATATTTATTTTTAATTTTGTCAACAAAAAAAAAACTGACAGAAAAGTACAAAACTATTTGGAAATATATTATTTTTATTTAAAGAACAAATACTTCCATTTTTTTTTATAGATTTTCCAACTTTTTTTCAGTAAGTTTCCTGAATCTTTGAGATCCAACAAACCGGCACTAGCAGAAAATCGAATAAGCTCAATCATTTTTTTATGTTTCAGACTTTGAGAATTATTTTCTTTCTTTTTTTTCTCTTAGAAAACCTGAATAAGCCAGAATGAAGAAAGAAAATTAGTTTTTCTTCAAAGACAAACTGGAAATATCAGACACATTTTTACTGTTACTCTTCATAGAATTATTTATTTTTTTATTCTTGAAGGAGGAAATTTATTTGTAGGATTTTGGAGCTTCAGTTTATTAAGTTTATAAAGCTCCAAAGCAAATCGGTGGTCAGAGAACTCACCTTATTGTTCTCCTGGACCAGTTTTTTTTATATTTTCTAAATAGTTTTGTTGTAAATATCCTTCTGTGTACAGTTTAAGCTCCAGCTGTAAATGTTCTTGTTTTATTTTGACGAAAGCAGTTTCTGAATGAAAACCCAGAGGTTTCTGCTTCATATTAAAGCTTTTTGTACGTCTGTCACCGTCTCTTAAGGTATTTATGTTTTTATATTGTGTTTATTTCTATTGAAAGACGACCGTTTTCATCATGATATGAGAAACTCAGTTTATTCAAGGAACTGTCGAGTTTTCGGTAATTTATTTTCTAAAATATTCGCGTCCGTCTGGAATGATGAGATGCCTTCAGGCACCAATAAACTGCAGAATATTTCACGAAACAGATTTCTGATTGCAACTTTTTAAATTGGTCTGAAACAGGGGAGGGGTGGTGTATCGTCTCAATGGTAATATTTTCAGTTTTTGTTCCATTGGTGATTTTTGGATACATCGTCAGATATTTGACACAATGAAGTGCTTTGATTTTTGATGAAGCAACATTATTGTTTGCTGCTTATTTAAAAGAATATAACACCTTTTAAACGTTCTTTAAAACTTCTCTGTTTTACGTTTAAGACTTTTATGTTTATTTGAGTTATTTCTTCAGTCCAACAGCTTTTTTTAGGTCAGAGAGTGTGTTATGTATTTAAATGAAACGGTTGGTTAAACCGTTTTTCTTTTTCTTCCAAAATTAAGTCTTGTTTTTGTCTTTTCGGGCACTGAAAAGATTTGCTTCTTTAACTTCCTGTAAGGAATGCCATTTGTAAAGTTATTTGGTTATTAAGAAAATAATGGGATTCATTTTCAAAGTCATATTTTTTCATGTTCTTTCATTTATAAATGTCGGTGTATAACTAAAGGTTTAACTTCCTGACTAAAAAATAGTTTGCTAACTCAAAATCATGCTTCCTGACTCAATATTTAATTTAGGCTACCAAATATTTGGTGAGCAGAATGCATATTTAGCTTCAAAAAATGTTTAGCTTGCTATTATTTAGCTTCAAACTATAAAGATTTAGCTTGTTGACTCAATATTTCGTTTGTGAACAAGATATGTTTGCTCCAAACTAAATATCTATCTTACTAACTTAATATTTCCTTGCTGACTTAATAGCTTGCTTACTAAATGAACAAAAAGTTGAATATCCTAAACTAGGCGCATGGATTTGCAGATTATAGAACAACACAACCAGCTATGAATGGTCAAAGGTAATGAAGAACGTTTTTAAAATAAGGTTCTGTCCACGTTTGAGAATAAAATAGCTTAAAAGCCTTTTATAAGTTTCCCATGTGTTCCTGAACGCACCATGAGCAGCTGTTGTGGATATCCGCTCTAATTAACGGAGGTTCTTCTGATTACACAGTCTGGGCTGATTGGATGCTGCAGCCAGGTAAGCGCCGGGTTTGGACTTTAGCTGATTTGTCTCCAGAACCAGAGATGTTTCCGTCCAACGGGACTTTTGGGTCAGTAATTACATTCAGTGCAGAGCGAACTTCATAGGCTACCTATAATGTTAAAAAGACGCTGACATTAAAGTTCTCCTTCGGGACATTTTTCACCGTTAATACGGTCAGGTAACAGAGTTCAGTGACACCTGGAAGTCCTCTCCTTTAGTTCTGCATAAATACTCTGCAGGTGTTCGGGTAGAAAATAGCTGCATTTGTTTGGTACCGAACCGTCAGCATATAGTACAGATATATTCACATACAGTATGGTTACCGGGGCTGGTTCTTTCACTTTTTACTATAGAATATGTGGCTCATAATCCAAAACATTTTTCAATAGACAAATTTAGATTTAAAAAAATGAAAGCACCTGATCTTACTCTTGAAACACGTTATTTCTTCTACCCACTTCCGGAGGTATTCTTATTGTGTTTTTTAGATCCACATGCCTACTAATTTCTTGGGTAATTTTAACCAAATTTGTGGGTTTTTCAACTCATTTAATGTTGGTTATCGTTCTGAGTGCAGGCCGACCCGTTATCTGGGTTAGGTAATACAAGTTTTAATTTAATAGGCCTCAGAAAAAATGAAACCCATCTGTTACTAATGCTCAAAATGCATGCAAAGCGTTTCCTACGTTTATTTTCCGAACTGTTATTTCAACTATTTAGTCTTCTATAAAAGTCCAAGAGAAGATGAACCTTCATAGATAACTATTTACTAATACTTTTGTAGTCATACTGGTTAGTTAACTGATACCATGATACTCAAAACGTGGAAACTGCAATAATTTTACTGAAAATGTTTATTTTTAGTTTGTGGTCATTTAAAAAAAAAAGTTAATTCACCATTATTGTTATAACATTCAGAGAAGAAAATAAAACCTGTTTTTGAATTCATTTACATTTTTGTGTGGTAAAAGTATTGGCATTGGTACTCTGTATCGGCTAGAACTCATATCCAGGTATCGGTGTTGTATCGGTTTGAAAAACGTGGTATCGTTGCATCCCTACAGACATTTTGATTCAGGTGTGTTGAACCAGGTTGTGATGTGAAGCGCGTGGGAGACCGGCCCTGGAAGACTGACTTTGGACAATATTGGAAAAGCCCACATGATGGCGATGTCATGACTGTCATGAATTATAAGCTTCTGACAGGTTGAACATAGACTGATGTTTTCAAGCCTTTGTTTCTGTTTATAATTACTGTTTTCTGACATTTAATGTACGGCTGGATGACAACTCGATAGCGGTATCGTTCCATCGATAGACGTGTGGTGCGATAGAAAAAAAGGTCTATTAATAAAGAAAATGTTCCCCTTATATTTATTCATTGTACCCTATCAAGTAGCTCAACACATTAGTCACTAGCTACTCTGAATGAATCATTAACACAGACCCGGGTAGCTCTGTCAGTCATCCCTCTGTCCTTTCAACCACAGATCACTTGAGTTGCAGCAGAATTTGTTGATGGTCCCTAAGCGAACCATGGCCGTAAAACGACCTTAACCTCAGTCAGATTTCACAGCAAGGAGGAAGTTTTACTGGAAAAATGTTTCAGTAGCTCAGGTAAATGTTGCGTACCATTTTGAACCGATCCTCGATTCGCTAAAACATTAAACGCTGTAATGATAAACTAAATAAATTACTACAATCAGTCTTAAAAAGAACTCCACCACCACGGCTCGCTAAAAATCACTGGTATCGGTGAGTAGCTGGTTAGCTTTAGCTTTAGCAGCTAAACTGAATTTGAATCAGCTTTATTGGGAAATTAAACCAAAGGTTTCAGCTGTTGATATTATAAAATGCTAAAAGATTAAAAAACGTCAAGATAAGCCTTTCATTTAAATTGCTAACAATTTTAAAAATGTATAATAAAATAGTTAATGACATTACTACTCTTTGTATTTACTAATGTTACTCAGGTCGCTTGATTTGTTTCTGTGTCTTACAAAGTTAGTTATGATTAAAAAAAAGTGCTTGGAAAATGACTTAATTTAATACGTAGTTAAATTAGTTCATTTAAGAATAACAAAATGACCAGAGAGGCGCTTATAATACCTTTTCTGCATTTTGATAGTTATCGATAATTATCGATATTGATCAATATGACTATTCCCTTTTATCGACGTGCTTTTTGTATTTTGTCCAGCCCTAATTTAATACCAAATTATTACATCAGAGTTATAAAAACACATTTTTATTTCAGAAATGGGGTCTTAATGACAGCCACGTTTAATACCTGCCTGAAGGGTTATTTTTTAAAGTTGCTTTTTATCCTGAAAAAAAATATATTTATTTTATTGACAACAGGTACTATAAATTCCTGAAGATGATTGTAACGTTTCCGAGGTTGAATAGGAGCGATTCAGGCTGAAGCTTAAAGGATCGGATTTGGTTCTGTCTGTTTGGTTCAAAACATCCAGGAAAAATCCAAAAGCTTTCATAGTAATTAAAAAATATATTTTTTCCACCTATTGCTTTTACCTTACATGGTGCTGCGTTTCTAGATTTACAGCCAATCCGCTCAAAGCAGGAAACGCGCTCTCTCAGTGTGTGGCTCAGATAAGGCTTTTCATTTACATCCCTGTCTGGCTGTTAACTGCCGTCTATTGAAGCCTCGGGGGGTTTTGTTTCTGCCAGATGGTTTGATTCTTCTCCAGACTATAATTACAGGGGTCGGAGGTCAAACTGTTCCTTTTAATCCGAAGCTAATTTCAGTCATAATGGATTTCAGATCCAGGAATCGCAGCCGCTGGTTCTGTGTGAGAACATGACAGAAATATATGAAATATTCCAGGTTATGATTGTTTTTATTTAAAAAGGAAACGTCAAAAACTGATAAATTATTTTAGCTTTTTATTATATACATTTTCTAAAAGCAGGACTGTCATTTCCAGTATTTCTATATTAAATCTTCAAGAAATTTAAAATAGAATAAATACAAACAAGACAAGGCAAATAATTAAACCTTTTAAAAGGATAAAAATCTGAATTTTTACAAATGTTCTTTGTATATATATTACAAAAAAAGTCAAAAAGATCCAAAAGCCATTTTGAAATAAAAAGAAACAATGTTAATAAACATTAATAGAAACAATAGAAAATCTTACACAGAAATTATTACAGAAGGATTTAAATAAATAAAAAAAACAGATAAAAATGTGTAACTAAAAATCACAGCGTAACGGTTTTATATAAAGCAAAATAAAATGACAATAAACATATTTGGGGCTGTATCCTTTAAAAAATATCCTTTAAAAAAAATAGATAACATGTTGAAGAACCCTTCCATTCATTTTAGACTAACGTTGAGATAACAATTGAGTTTTAAATATAGGTGAACATTTTTTTTTTTATATAAAAACCTGACAATGATAATATGATCATATAACGTAATGCATTAAATCAGAATGAATATTTAATGTAAAAAACAAACAAGGAGAGAGAAAATGACAAAGAAGCATTTAAAGTCCTTGATAAAAAAACTCCTCATCAGATCTGAGTTTGACCTCTAAATGAATCTGTTGTAGGAAATGATTCAGAATCAAAAC
Organism: Apricaphanius iberus; assembly: GCA_028564705.1. Taxonomy (NCBI): domain Eukaryota; kingdom Metazoa; phylum Chordata; class Actinopteri; order Cyprinodontiformes; family Aphaniidae; genus Apricaphanius; species Apricaphanius iberus. The sequence goes on from JAPXFQ010001585.1 coordinate 468,032, forward strand.
CTGATAATGTCGACCAGAACCAACCGTAGGCCAAACTGGGCCAGCAGAGGTTTACAGCACCAACATAAAATGAATAGAGTGATGAACGGAGGGAGAGTTTGTCCTCTGTGTGTTTTTCTTTTTCTGCAGAGCGAAGGCCCGCAGGCGTCCGCTCAGACCTCCAGAGAGCCGCTGTAATGGAGCGACAGCGAGCAGGCGGAGGTTAAAACATCCTGTTCAGGACGTGGAACCAACATCAGACCGCTACTTCCTCACGTCGCCCCGCAGGCGACCCGAGCCGCAACGCTGGAATCACTCATCTCTGACGGGTCAGGAATAAATTAGCAGGAAAACATACGTCCAGCAAAACGGACGCTTTTATCATAGGACATATAATTATGACTGTTGGGTCAACAAAGTAAAGATACACAAAATATAGAAAAAAATCATATAGATAATAAAATATTTATCATTTTACACTAAATGTAGAAAAAAGACAATTAATTCACAAATATACAAAGTAGAATATTAAAACAAGCAAATAAATGGAAGGAAATAAATAGATAAAAATGCATAAAATTTAAAAAGTTCCCAAAATTGTAATTTTGTGTTTGTTTTTATTTATTTGTAAAATAACTACATTAATTAATTTTACTAATAAGAAGCCAATAACAATATCATTTAAGACTATGCAAATTGTGTTTTATTAGTTCAGTAAGAAAAAAGATTTACTCCCTATAAAAACATTCCATAAAATGCAGATACATTTTCCTGATATATTTATAATATTGCACTTTTGGTTCAGCAAAATAGAAAGTGTAAAAATAAATATTTAAGTTGATTCAATAATAAGAGGTAGTAAATGCAATAGTACAGATAATAAAGATATTTAAAAAAAATATATGCGAATACATATGAAGTTAAAACAATAAATACAGAAAGTAATAAAATGATATATGAAATACTATATATATATATATATATATATGTGTATGTGTGTGTATGTGTATATATATATATATATGTGTGTATATATATATATATATATCCTTTATAAGAAAACATGTCTGCTTTGTTTTATGTGGCATTGGTTTATCAGATTTTCTAAATCATTAAAAAATAAATAAAAATATTGTGCTGCTGATAAATTTACCTCAATATCTGCCTGTAAAACATAAAATAGTAAGAAATAAAAATGTTTTAACTGCAAATGGTTTAAAAAAAGTCAATGTTTTCTTAAGAATGATCAATTATATGATTATCATCAGACATAAAAATGTCATCAGTAACTAAACCTAAATTAGGATTTGATAATCATTTACAGGATCATTTGATCATAAATGTGTGTTACCTGTTGTCACTCTGACCTCCATCAGAACGAGCGCGGTGGCGTCTCTGCGGCGGCGGCGCTGCTGCAGATCAACGACTCTTATTGTGAAACAACCAGCAACCCAAATTGCTGCAGCAGATTCTGAAAGGCTCCAATCGCAGACGTCACGGCTCTGCGTCGGCGGTGGGAACCAGAACCTCTGTGTTGTGGTTTTCTCTTTGTTGGGACTTTTAGACGTGAACACAACAACATTCATTAGGCAGAAGCGACGGCTTCAGACTCTTTAGAGTTCTTCTCTCCCAGGGAAGCAGGCAGGAAAATGTGTGTTTACAGTTTCCAGGCTGTGTCTGCAGGATTATGGTAATAACAGGCTGCCGGGCCCTGCTGGTGGGCGGGCGGGTCCGAGGAACCTTATCAGCGCGTCGCAGCGGCCCATTCTTCACCTTGATTCACAGCTCAGCGACTTTATCACCAAAACCAGGAGGAGGATGATTCTCCCAGCCCCAATGATCCAATCAGCGGTCTGAAGAACCGCCGATGTTATCAGTGATGAGCGTTTTTCTCCACGCTCCGCATTCCCAACCAAATTTTAAGGAAAGGACCCAGAAGCGGCGCTGGCAGGTGAGAGGCGGCTGCTTCCTGCGGAATCGCAGGTGCGACGCGTCGGCCCATCAGATAAGAACGCTGCTCTGCGGCGCCGCCGGTGACCTTCAGGCTGGAGGAGCACAACCAGCTTCCTGAAGGGTTCCTCTGGTCAGGCTGGAGACGGGCTGCAGAATGGGCTGAAGCTGTCCAGTTTCCAAGGAGACGGCGTGCGGAGGTTGTGTTTTCAGTCGGAGCTGCGGGCTCCTCTCTGCTCAACTTCTCCTACATGTTTGGAGACTAAATCCAGGAGCAGAAACTTCCAGCTCTCAGAGGGACGCTGCTGCTGCTGCTATAAAAGGACATAATTAGGTGTCAATGATCACCAATTGAGCTGCAGAGGGAGTGAAGCCGGCAGCAGCCTCAGCTGTGTGTCCGTCACGCTCCCACGCTCACTTCCCCTCTCATTTCTCCTCTGGAGCCGGCGCTGAGGAATTATCTGCTGTCAGGACCAGCCGGGGGGGCTGGAGGGGGGCGAGCCATGCTGTCTGCAGCCGTCCAGGTCCTGGCGTTCGCCCTGGCGCTGCTGGGCGTCCTGGGCACCACCGTGGCCACTCTGCTGCCCAACTGGAAGGTGAGCCTGAACGTGTGGACCAGCGTGGTGACGCCCATCTCGCAGATGCAGGGTCTGTGGATGGACTGCGTGTGGTACAGCTCGGGCGTCTTCAGCTGCACCATGAAGGACTCGGTGCTGGCGCTGCCGCCGTCGCTGCAGGTGACGCGGGCCGGCATGGTGCTGTGCTGCATGGTGGCGGCGTTTGGGCTCTGCCTCGCCTCCCTGGGGCTTAAATGCACCCGCTGGGGGGGCGGCCACCGAGCCAAGGGCCACACAGCCATCGCTGCCGGCGGCTGCTTCATCCTGGCCAGCGTCCTCAGCCTGGTTCCCGCCTCGCTCTTCACCAAAGAGGTCATCACCACCTTCCTGACCACCGACCTGCCGGACAGCAGCAAGTACCAGCCCGGCGGAGCTCTGTGCGTCACCTTCATCTCTGCAGGGTTCCTGCTGGCCGGAGGGGTCATCTTCTGCCTGTCCTGTCCAGGAAGGAGATCCACCATACCGGAAAGCGCCTCCTTCTCCTCCTCCTCCTCCGAGCCGGTGCAGAAAAGAGACGGGCAGCAGAGGCGGGAGCCAAAAGTTGGGCGCAAAGAACCCAAAAACAAGAAAAAGAAAAGTGTGCGGCTGCAGACGGACGACGTGAGGCAGGAGAAAGCTGGAGTGCGGCGCCAGCTGAGGGTCTTCTCCCAGAAAGAGCTGAAGGACAACTACAGCCTCCAGGAGTACGTTTAACGCTGACGGACGAGGGGGGGGGGATGTGGAGGTCCAGCCGAGGCGTTCAGGCACCCTGAACTAGGGGGAGGTGTGTGTGAGGATAATTACTAAATGTTGCAAATGACAGATTGTAGAATCAGCTGAACGGCTCAGAAGCAGAGCGCAGCGACTGCAAGGGGAGGAAAATGAAGCTGGGAGGCACAAAACGCTGTAAAACCTTTAAACTCTGACTGCTGCAGCTCCTCTAAACCAAAGCTCCGAAGACAGAAAAGCTTTCAGCTCCGACTGAAGCAAAAAAAGCCATCAGTAACGGGGCCGCTGTGAACGCTTCTGGGGAGACACGGGGTTGATTTCCAGTCTAGGCCTTCAAACACAAAAGTTAGTATTTTTTATGCAGAGAAACGTGTAAAAATAAGAGCATCACTGTGTTTCCTTTATTAGCTGCAGGGTGAAGAACACAGACAGCTGCAGGAAAGTTAATGAAGCAAACCCAACGCTGATTGTTCCTCTGCTTTAGAGTCTGCTGAGGATAAAATATGAGATGGAACAAAAGAAAACGCACAGATGCATCTAAATAGGTTAGATTATCATCAAAACGCTGATTTTTTTTTTTTTAGTAATTAAAAAAGGTATAGATTCCTTTCACACTCGGTGACACGTTTCATGTTTATTTCTGCTATTTGTTACAGTTATGGCTAAAAAAATTCACTTAATCAAAAAATAAAAATGATAAATATTCCACAAATGTTCTTAAACCAAAAACATAAGACCTAAATAGACACGGTAATGAACATTTCCAGTATACTGAGCTGCAGCTGTTTGAATAAACAAATTAAATGCTCTCAATCCCGCTTTTTCGCGTCATATGTGCAACATTTTTTATCACGTTACATTTTCAAAAAACATACGGCAATATGAAACCTGTTACATGCAGAGTTCTTTATAATTTTTATATTTTTAAAGGGCTCCTAGGAATCCAAACAGCGTTTACCGTGTTGTTGTTTAATGTAGGCAGGTTGGGTCGTCACATGTACCTTTACCTGCTCCCCTATGTTAAGTAATAATAATTGGTCAGGCGGGCTAAAGTTCATCGTAAGCTTTAGACACGCCCCCTTAAAGACACTCCTTAACTTTGCAGATATTTGCTCTCTGTCGCCCTCTCGAGGCTTACGCGTAACGTCTCTGTTCCATATCTCTCTGGATCGCATTAGACGAAGTGTACTGACGGTTTTACAAAAACCTCAAACTAATGGCGTCTGCATCGGCCAGTTCAGCCTCCATACATTCTGTTGTATCTCTAACGTCTCACTCACAGCGGCTGACCACACAAAACTGAAATGTTTGTAACCCTGGGTTTTAGAAGCTGATCCTACTTTCACCTAAGCTAACAGTTTGACAGAAAATCTCTTTCCCATCAGTGAGGGGAAGGAAATGTTTGACCTGCGTTTTCTTCCGTCTTCCAGCCCCGCGGCTCAGCACTGGTATGAATCAGCGGTGAAGCTCCGGCAGCTTTCGGCTCTTGCAGCCCAGTTTCTTTTCCTCGCTTCTTCCAGTAGCGTCGTCTTTGGTTTCTTTGGTGGATCTGCCGTGGCTCAAGTCTCAAAACCGCGGGTTTGTTTATACCATTAGTTAGCGCGTAGCTCGCTGCTGCAAAGCTAAACTCGGTCAGTACTTCCGGGGAAGCGGTCCACATGTGAACAGGTAAACAGCAGGAGGACGCTCCCACGTAGTGACAAAAATCAAAAATGGTGTCACCAAAACGTTTAGAAAACACATTTTTATGGTGTAAAAGTTACGGAGTGTGTCTTTAAATGTACACGTCCCCGCCCACTTAGACGTCAGCAGGATGTTACTGTTGATTGTAGGACTATCAACCCTGCCGTCATACAGCCGTTGGGGTAAACCAGCCAATCAGTACGCAGCTGAATTGAATATTCATAGCTGGGTGGGGGAAACCGCTGTTTCAATTGTAGGGCTTTATTATGGGATGTATTTGGCTATTTATCAGGGCTGCTGGACCATTTTAATCCCCAGCAACAACAAAAAAAATGATATAAAGACTCGTAGAACTGTTTCCCAACTGTCAAAAATGTTCTACAATATCATTTATATGTATCTTTAAGGTACATTTTAAAGCTTAAAGTGAGGAATGAGTCGGTAGAAGTGTTACCGTAGTCAATTTGGCAAACAAATCCAAGCGATTAAGTTCTTTAAATGTTTTTGTCTACATCTGTTAAACTTCCCCCAGCTCTGTTATTGTTAGTAAAATTGTACGTGCAAGAAACCTGCAGCTCCAACATGTTTCTGCTTCACATAAAAGCCGAGAAAGTTCACGACTGAAAGGTCAAAGAAAACATGAGGTAATGTTGATTTTCTTCTCGCAACACCCAGAATGTAAATTATTGCCAGCTAATGGCAATGTAAGGTTGTTTTTTTGTTAAATAAAACTATGATTTGCAAGACCAATGTACACCACTAGGTAACAGGTTTGTTATGAAACAAAAAGTTAAACTAGAGAATCAATACTATTAAAAAAAACTTTACCATTGTTGCAATTGTAAAGTGTTTTTTCTTCATTAAAGATCCGAGGAAAATAGTTAGCAGTCCCATATAACCAGCAATATTAAAGATTTTTAGAAGTATTACCATCTTTTTTGGAAATATGTTCTTCAGTTTTGTGCTGGTGTTTTTTGCTTTTGTTTACCAAAGTTTTTTTGCCGTGTAAATAAGGATGTATATCATGTTGTATCCAGCAGCAGTGGTCTAGTTAAGACTCCGTTTCTGGATATTTTCCATCATATTTTCTTTTGTCTATTCACCTGGTTCTGACTGGTTTTGGTAGTTTCAGTCTAGGTCCAGACTTTTTATGTTTTTATTATTACGAGCCACACTAGCAGCTAATTCCTGTCGTACTGAACAGAATAATACATTATGTAACTGCATCTGTGCATTTTTTTGTACACTATGCTTTGTAAAACTACATTTTCGCACAATTTCAAAGGGCTTTCATCACAAAAATACGATGAAACTCATTTACACAACTGAAGTAAAAACGTGACGAATGTCTTTGGCAGATTACCAAAGTTTAAACTTTCCTGAAGCAGCTCACTGTTTTAATTCCTGTTCATGTGAGAAAAGGGGAGGGGCTTAATGTCTGTGCGCCAACTAGTGGAGACCAAAATCACTGTCCATTTTGAATTTTTTATTAATGATATTAGAATAGAATGATCCTCTAATCGTCCCACATAGGGAAATGTGGTTGTTACAGCAGCAAAGAAAAGATGTACAGACAGAACATGACACAACAGAAATGCACACAATTATTACAGAAGAAAGAAAAATATTTACATCCCCATAGTTGGAAATATTGAGGTGTGTATTTTTATTTATTTATTTGACAACCCCGTTAATAAAAAAAAATACATTTGAGACGTGGCTGAAATCATGAACTATATAAGCTCATCTTTGTCTCTTTATATTTTTTTTTTCTCTGTTGCGGTTTAAAGCTCTGAAAGGGATGATGAGCATCATTAGTGTCTCCCTATTTCCATACTACTGAAAGCAAAGGTTTTGCTTTGTTTAAACAACTTCATTTACGAAAGTGTCGAATATTCTTGCCTTCAGTATTAGCAGCTGGTGGGTGAAAGGTGCAAATACAGCAAAATATCTGCAAAAAAAAAAAAGAAAATATTTATTTTCCTTTGCGATTTCTGTTTAAACTATCCTGTGAAAGGACATTTCTACAGATTTCTTCGCTTTGTCCTTTTTTTCTAACAAACCACCAGCTGCCTTGAAAAGTTGGTCTTTTTTTGGAAATTGGTGGAAGAAGCTTCTGAGAGTTTCGCTGGAAAACTGCTTACGAAGCAGCCTTGTTTGTCATGACTGCTGAAAAAAAATCAGCGTTTCTGAATGCGTGTCGAATGTTGATCGAAAGCTGCTTTGGGTTTGCCCTGATCTCATCAATAATTTCTAGAAATCCTCCACTCTCTCTGCCTGTTATCCCTGCTTTGGATGCTGCTTGCATCTCACAGCTTGTATGAAAAGCAATAAAATGTGTCGAGCTTCTTTGATTCTGCGTTGTGGTGAATTTTCCAGCTCACTAGAGCCAGAACATCAGACGTCCACTTCATCTTTACCTCTCGCTTACATGGGGGAGGAGAGAAGGTAATGATGCTCTTTGCTTTCCCATTATCTCCTCGCCACGGTTGGATGCTCACCCCCCCCCCCCCCCCCCGCTGTCGCTGAGAACACAATGCACCTGGAGCCCCCAATGCATCCAACACACACTCTCTAACCTGAGTGAGCTGTCAATCACGGCTTCTGAGCTGAACGCCCACTCTGCCTCTCAGAAAAACCATCAGAGCTGCAGGAGGAGAAAACAGCCGTCAGCGTTTCACCATCAAACCTGCAGCAAACGAGGGAAAACTGGACGCATTCAGTCTTTTATGAGCTTCTGCAGGACTCGTTTCTCCTCATCCGATGGACGAACAACTTTAATGAATCAAAGTTTATAAGATTTAATTGGCACACAAGGCACTTTTTGACCCCCCCCCCGAATGCCAAATTAAAAGCCGTTTGTAATCAGCTTCCTCTAATATTTAATTAACTGCAGATTTAAGTCATGGTCAAATATACCCAAAGATTACAGATATTTGATCTTTTTACTCCCAGAAGATCCTCTGATGTTTTAGCAAGAGATGGTCTATATTTCATTGGCTGGAGATAGTTTCTTTTTAAGAGAGGAATAATGTATTAATGTTAACAGTAGAAGACCTGATTCAACAGTTTTATCCACTCAGCCTAATTAGAGAGTAGTCAAATATGAAAGACTGATGACAATAAATTCCATAATCTATCTGTACATTTCTACAGAAGTGAAAAGAAGTCCATAAAACCTGTTCTCTTGATTAAATTAAACTACTTTAATAGACAGAAATTATTTTACTTATAAATTGCAAAATGAATCTATTTTTATTTTCGCCTGTGACCCCAGATGTGGTCATTTATCTTCATAAGTAAATTAAATGGAGATGTTCAGATGTAAAGATGTAAAGTTTATTTCCAGGCTGTTTCTGGGGAACTAATCAGTATTTAAGTGGGAATTGATTTCCTGACTAATCTAATATGGCATTAAAATAGGACACTTTATTTGGAAGGCAGACATTCAACAGCAAGGCTATTCAATGTGCTTTTGGTGGTTCGGGGATAAAATGAAAAGTAGTAGAAGAACAGTAAAAGTTGGAAACAACAGAGACACAAAACGCAACATTTCAGCTTTTATTAATCAGTCAAACGCAGTTCTAAACAGATGAGTTTATAGTTTTGATTTAAAGCAGCTCAGTCTTTCAGCTTTGCAGTCATCAGGAAGTTTGTTCCAGATAAGGGGACCGTAGAAACTGAAATCTGCTTCTCCGTGTTTGGTCCTAATTCTAGGGATGTTTAGTAGACAAGAGTTGGAGGACCTGAGTGGTCTGCTGGATTGGTATAGTGACAGCAGATCTCCAACACACTTTGGTGCATTTTCCTTCACTTTATGATTTGACTTATTTTCTAATGGAAACATAAATATCTGTACATACGTTAAGTAGAACTGCATTTCTGTTGAGGTCTGGACTTGAAACTTATTAAGCTGCTTTGGCATGACCCTGAGCAGGTTGTTCTAGCTGGAGAACCTTTCCGTATGTCTGCATTGGAACAATTCTACAAAGCAGAATCTCAAAATTCCTCCTTAGGGATGTTAAAGTGCAAGTTGCAGGTTAAATACTTGCTAATATGCATAAGAAATGTTGTACAAAAATTACCATTTGAAATATTTATTGAGGTTAAATTAAATTTCACTGTGCATAACTGCAAATACGTTAATTTAAAAGTTTCATAACCTTGATCTGTGATGTAAGGTGGGGGAGTCATATTGCTCTGCGCTGCTTTCTCAGTTTGTAGTTTGTAGATCCTGTGCTTTGTTTATTAAGAGTCGGTGTGTTCATTAGCTTTTGGATTGTCATCATTTTTCTTAAAGTGACAGTGTGTAGTTTTTGCAGTACATCTTTGAAAATGGCCATTAAAATATTATATAATAATAATAATTACATAAAGCACATTAATTGCAAAATATTGGCGATATTGTAAAATATGACATTAAAAATCAGTTTTAAAATACATAGGCATGGGTCCTCTTTTCAGGGGAAAGCCATATTAGATAACGTCTTTACTTCTACAAGAGCCCGGATGGACAAAGCGCACGGAACACGCCCGCTATTAAAACATTGATTTCCCCTCAAAATGCAAAAAACGTTTCGCCATAAATACATTTTTACCTCTTGGCTAGTTCCAAGCGATGAAAGAGAGACTGATGTGCTCGTCATGTTGCTGCAAATAGATCATTCTCAGGGAATTGAGCGTTTGAAAACAGCACTAGTTGGACCTCCGTTGTTGAGTTTCTTACTCGAAGAAACAGATACTGCATGCTAGTGATAATTTAGGTATGCACTGCCCCCTACTGGCCGGAAATTACACACTGCACCTTTTAAAAATAGTAAATTATTGGGTTTGCTGTAAAAACACCAGCCTGTCGGGACACGTAACCCATTTCCAAAGACAAAAACCTCCCAAATAACAGCCAGCATCTTTCGTATCTGGCTGCCTGCATTTTACGCAGCTAAACTACCATCAACTTGAAATTTATGGCGCTCACTTCAGACCAGAGATTTAAAATACCAGCAATGTGACAGAGTTAATATTGAAGATCATAGACTCTAACCAGCCAGCGTGCCGCGGTGCTTACAGTTTCATTGGACCTCTGTACATGGCTGCTTCTAACTGCAGCAGCCGGCTGGGAGACACGACCAGCATTATTATCGATAATCAGAAGCTCAGCTCTACGCAGACGGGATCTCTGCTTTGTACGTCTTTTGTCATACACCTGCTAATTACCAGCATAGTTGAAAATTAATTATATAAAATAAGAACGTAATATGTGGTTTGGAAAAGAAACAGTAAAGCTAACTTGTAGCACCGAGGCTAAGCGTTAGCGTCGGCTATCATTGGTTTGATTTTGGTTTTTATGCTTCCCCTGCTCTCCTCGTCTCTCTGATTTATCTTGGGCATGCAGTAGGCTCATAGCTGTATGGTTATGTTCAATCATACATGTAGTTGTTAGTTAATGTTAATTGTGTCAAAGTCGACATTAAAATCCATATATTTTTTTATTGAATGAGCTCACAGGACTCGTATATTAATTAGTTTGTTTTTTGTTATTTTGAAGGTGTAAATGATGAAAATATAATCTAACTTTTTGGACATAAGAATGTCTCATCTGTAGTTTAGTGCATTTTGGAGATGTTTCCATCTTTCCTTGGCTTCTTTATGCACATTAATACAAACGTTTACCTGGGGTGCCCAAACTTTCAATCCCCACTGTTAACTTCTCCCAAAGGACTTCAAGTGGCTCCAAACTTGGATGGGTGAGTAAATGAACTTAATGCATGCTATAAATAAGGTCCAGATTGGGAAAAAAAAACATAAAAACTTCCCCTTTAAAGTGACAAAAACGCAGAAACAGAAGAAATCTGCTAGTACACTGGAACCAAGGCCCTGTGAGGTTTAAATGTTGGTTTCTGTCTGCTGCCTTGTCACACATTATGCAGCATTTCTTTTTTTTATCAGCTGCAGTGCATGGTGGGAGGAAGGGGGTCACAAACAGCTCTGCGAGCTAACAATTTACTGAAAAATGAAACCGAGAAGGATGAGTTCAACTTCCTTTTTCCTGTAGGTAACTGTTTCTACCTTCTTGTAAATTTCTATTTCTCAAGCTCCATCAGACGGTAAGATCCTTTCTCTTACGGAGACACTTTGTGCTTGTAAAAATATGATTAAATGCACCAAAATAATGGAAAGGGAATGTAAATTTTAAAAATCTGTTTAAAATTGTTTAGAGCTAGGATTTTCAGCTTAAAACTACGTTATTAGACACATGAAGCCAACCAATCTGTACAACGGAGTATTAGGGCCACACATGAAGAAAAAAAATATTTTTGCCATGTCGACTTTAATCTCAACGTGTTCACATTAGACTCGACACTTCGAGAATAAAGTTGAAATTGGTTCAAAATAGTTTGGAGAGCGAGCATAATGCCTTGTGTGGATGATTTGGTCAAATTGTTCTTCAGAATCGGGTTTAGCAATAAGGAAATAATCGCTCTTTTAGTGCAGAGCCACAGTGTGGTGATCAGTGTAATGACGCTGAAAAGGTTGTGCCGAAAACTTTGAGGAGAAATCATACAAATTTGGAAGAAGTGGCCGCATTGTTGCATACTGAAATGGGCAGATGCAAGGATATCGATAGTTTAAAGTCGAGATGGCAAAAATATGTATTTTTCTTCATGTGTGGCCCTAATACTCCGTCGTAAATCTGTCTATTGTTTTACTTTTTCAGACATTATCAGTCTTTTTTTTTCTTTTTCTTTTTTAAACAAAAAATTTTTTGACATAGATTCGTGTACATGGTTGTTCTGCAGTTATGGGATCTGCACCCTCTAGACGCCAAAGACGACGCTTGTGTGAGTTTCCTATAGAGCAGACATTTATAGCTGACTGGACAGACTTACCGCTATGTGATTCTTTAAATTGTTTCCTGTTTAGATCTCCCCAAACCATGGCTGGAGATGAGCTCGGGGTGAGTTTTTACCCAAATAAACTAAAAATGTCAAACTTTAATTCTTGTTTCATATGGTTTTGGGTTTAATTTTAATTCACTTTTAAATTAATTTGATTAATTTGAGTTTAAAAATGGCTTATATGAAAGGGAGTTAAATGAGTAGCGTTACACTGTCTCACCAGCAGATGTCACTAAATCCCACAATGAAGCCAATGAATCATGTTTTGTGTTTCTGAGCAGAGAAAAACGGTCTGATCTGCAGTTTGTGAAAAGCTACAAACCTCAGGGTGAACATCAGCAGCTCAGGATTCTTCTTCATGGACCAGCTGGAGGTGGAAAGTCCAGCTTCATCAACTCAGTCAGCAGCGTCCTGCAGGGCAGACTGAGCATCGTCGCTCCTGTTAACAACCCGGCTCAGGACTGCTTCACTACAAAGGTAAAAATAAAATAAAAATTAACTTAAAAAGTGAATGTTTCACCCTGCTTCATGTTTTTATGGTTTACAGTACACGAGCTACAGGATTCAAAAAGGAAATGAGGAACAATTTTACCCTTTTGTGTTCAATGATATGAGTCTGAGGACTGACTCCAGGAGAAAAAGAAGAGCTCATGTGAAAGATGTGAAGAAGGCGATGAATGGAAACATCCGAGATGGCTACACGGTAAACGTTCGGCTGCAGCTGTCAGAGTTAAAGGAAGTAAAACTGAAATATCCGTAACCAACGGTTCCATTTTTCGTCTTCTAGTTCAATCCTGAATGCAGTTTGTCTAAAAGTGATGAACATTACAACAGTTCTCCGAATGCCAACGACAAAGTCCACATCCTGGTTTGTGTTGTCGATGCCAACTCCGATCATACGATGGGAAACGAAGTCGTGGAGGCGATTCAGGACATCAGAGATGATGCTGCAGATCTGGGTGAGAGAAAACCTGAGGTTCTTTTTTCTAGAAGGATCTTGGTGTTTTAACCATTTCCTATTATTGTCAGGGTTGTTATTTTGGTAATTAATATTAAATAAAACTGAGCTTTTTGCTTTTTCTGCAGGAATCCATCAGGTGGCCATTTTCACCCAAATTGATAAAGCCTGTCCCAAAACAGAAAAAGAGCTAAAGAATGTCTGCAGGAGCAAAGTACTGCACGACAGGGTACATGTTTATTATTATTATTATTATTATTATTATTGTTTAATAATGAATCATTTCTGATCTTATTCTGACCTGCAGGTCCAGGACTTTAGCAGCCGGGTTGGGATCCCTGAAAGCAACATCTTTCCAGTTAAGAACTACGATTTGTCGATGAACATGAACAACGACGTCGACGCCCTGATCCTGAAAGCGTTGAAACGCATCATTGAGATCGGCGACGACTCTATGAAGAATGACTGAAAATGATCCTTCATCCCAAATATGATGCGTCTAAAAATGGCTGCGTATTTAGCATTAATGCGGCTTTATTCCCACTTTTTTATGTAAATTAAACCGAAACATTTCTCTGCTCTGTACCTTTATGATGCAGAATCTGTGCAGTTAGCTTTAATGCTGTTCATTAATATGAACTCAACAAAACTGCAACAAGGTGTTACACTGAGATACACACAAAAAAACCACACAAAAAAAAGTTTTGGGTGAACATAATTAATTTATATAAATAATTTCCAACCAACTGATTTGGGTTGAATTAGCAATAATGAATTTTGTTGAGTCAACTAAATAGGGTTAGGTTAACCCTAACCTGTAGGGTCAACCTAATACATTTGGGTCGCAATAAGGCTCAAAAATAAAAAGGTGCACGGACATCTTTGCTACACAATCACTCTGAAACTTTGTATTTTTTATATATATATGTATATATTATATAAAGATTTTCTGAGTTGTTAGATTAGGTTGACCCAATATATTTACATGTAGTTGATTCAATAAAATTCATTATTGCTAAATCAACCCAAATCAGTTGGGTGGAAATTATTTACATAATTTTATGTTCACCCAACAAGTTTTTTTTTGAGCGTATGGAATACTGTAACATTTATGCACATTAACATATGATTTTCATAACTTTATTCCAAAAAAAAATGCTTTAACTTCAACCAGATTTTGGAAAATGTTGTTTCTAAGTTTCAAAACTTTCACTTGTATGTTTTGGGGGGGAAAAGAAAAGCTTCAATTTTAACAAAAAGTACTATTAATTATTGAACTTTTATACTTTTTGCACTTAGTCACATTATAACCACAACTTTCAATGTGTTTTATTGGGATTTATGTGAAGCGTAACCAAAATGAATATTTTTACAAATTAAAATTTAAAAAGTGTGACATTAAATTTGTTTTCAGCCCTCGTGATTAAACACCTTGTAAAACTCTTTCTGCGGTTACAGTCTATTGTGGTGTGAACCTCCCAGAGCCGAGGTCTCTGACTCCAGGTTGTCCCACTTAAAAAGATGAGAAAGGTCTGTAATTTTCATCATAGGTAAACTTCTACTGTGAGAGATGGATTGTAAAAAAATCATGAAAACACATTGTATATATAAGAATATATTTATATAATGGTGCAAAAAAACAAGTATTTTGTCATCTCAATACTTTGTAATGCAACCCTGGATTGGCAATGACAGGTCAAACATTCCCTGTAAGTCTTCACCATGTTTTCTCTCATGGTGTACCAGTTATTATGGCCCCTTCTTAAATGCAGAACTCCTCTAGAGCTGGTATGTTTTGGGGCTGTTGCTGGGAAACGCAGACCTTCATATCCCGCCACAGAGGTTGGGATCATTGTCATGCTGGAACATCAGGACACTTTTGATCTTCAGTGCTCTCACTGATGGAAGGAGGGCTTTGCCCAGATTCACCGCTTCTGTGAATCGGATCAGTTCTTCTGTTCCTTTTGCATAAAAACAGCCCCAAAGCATGATGTTTCCACCCTCATGCTTCACAGTAGGTCTGGTGTTCTTCCCGCTCCAAACACGGCGAGTTGCATTTATACCAGAGAGTTCTAGTTTGAACTCATCTGACCACATGGCATTCTCCCAATCCTCCTCTGGATCATCCAGATGGTCACTGGCAAACTTTGGGTGAACCTAGACATGTCCTGGCTTAAGCAGGGGGGACCTTTCAAGCGCAGCAGGATTTTAATTCATGATGGCGTATTTTGTTACAAACGGTAACCATTATTCGTGTGGTCCCAGCTCTTTTCAGGTAATTACCCAGTTCCCCCGTGTAGTTGTGAGCTGTTTCCTCACCATCCCACGAGGAGATATCTTGCATGGAGCCCCAAATTGAGGGAAATAGTTAGTGATCTCGTATTTATTCAATTTCCTAGCCACTGCTCCAACATTTGATCTCTTCTCATCAGGCGTCTTGCCTATTGCACACTGGCACATCCCAGTCTTGTGCAGGTGTACAATCTTGTCCCTGTTGTCCTTGAACATTTCTCTCTGGTCTTGGCCATGGGGAAGGTTGGGGTTTGACTGTTTTGTGACTCCTTTCCTGATTAAATAATGTTTTTCTTTTGACATATTATTTGTAAACAACTTGCCTCCATGTTTTTTTTTTTTTGTTTGTTTTTTCTGGAGAACATCTACGTCTCTCTGACGTGGGCACACTACAGCGAACTCGGTTCTGGAAGTTTCTGTACCCCACTGGAGTTTTTTTAAAATAAAAAGATGAACTCCAGTCCTTCCGGGTGGGGGTGGGGGTGGGGGTGGGGGGTGAAGGAGAGGAGATCAGACTGGAAAGCTCCTGCAGCAGACACGGCTCGTCAGGATCACAGACTGAAGCAATCTGGCTGCAGGCTGGAGGACAGAGCAACAGGAGAGTGGTGGAAATCCTCATCAAAGTTAAAAGTTATTTACCACATCAGAACCGTGAGTAAACAACATTTCACTTACTCTGATGGATATTGGAGGGATCAACTGTTTGTGTGGATAGGGCTGCACACCTACATTTGCTTTGGAGTTTCCCTTCCTGGACAGATTAAAGAAAATCCAGAGTGAATCTTGCTTTCTGGTGTTATTTTGGACTATTTTACTGGACTGGGGATTGCTGTATATAAAACCAGGACTGAACTCTCTTTTTTCCTTTTTTTTTGTGGGGAGGGGGGGGGGGGGGGTTATATTGAACTTTTGGGTGTATTGTAAATAAATGGTGTAAATAGTATATATAATCGGTGCATACCTTTGAGTTTACTTATTCAGTTGTTGGTTTACTGAGATTTTTATTCCATTTGAGGGTGATGATCATTGTTTAATGTTTGCATCCTTTGTTAGGGTTTAAAATAGTGAAAGGATAAGTTTGTTTGTTTTTCTTCTCTTATATGTCAGGAGGGCAACCTGACTGGCACCCAGCTCTAACACTTGAACTGTTAAACCGTCACAGTTTGAAGGTGCCTTTTATATAGATAAGTTCAAATAGGTGACTTTAATGCAGGTAACAAGTAGATGACAGAAGAGCTTTTAAAACAAGAAGTAACAGGTCTGTGAGGGCATTCCTGCTTGTTTATATGTGCTAAATACTTGTTTTCTGCACCACTATACAAATAAATAATCAAACTCATTTTTTTTGTTTTGTTTTTTGCATTATTTCTCCCACAGTGGAAGTCATGATGAAAATTACAGACCTCATCTTCTTAAAGGTTGAATATGGAACATGGGCAGCAAAGCGACATCTAGTGTGTGGAGGTTGTAGTTGCAATAACAAAACGCCGTCTGGGTTCCACTTTGTAACCAGCCAGCATCATGTCCAGCGACGAATTTTAAGGCTAAGGACTATTTTGTACTAATAAGTTTAAAATACCAAACGTAAAATAATTATAACAACATATGGGTCAAAGGCAACAATACGTTTTTGTACCTGTCGTCTCTGAATCTTATTTCGGTAGCTGAGTGGTATCCTCCACTCCTCTTGGTAAGAGTGAGCCTGTTATACTGGACAGAACAGGAGGAAACCGCTTCCTTTTCTTTCGTTCACTCGTTGTGGAGGTTTATGCTCTCATATCTAGGAACGACGTCGTATACATGAGTATTGCAAAGCTGTTTTACTGACAGCCAACTTTAGCCGTTAGCTAGCTTTCTTTCCTTTCTCTATGAGAAATTTCGCCATTTCTGCGTACTTTTTGATGCCGTGTAAGTTTTTCATTTGTGCCCATCTGTTGTAGGCTTCACCTAAACTAACTATAGTTTAGGATATTTTAAGGTTCCCTTTTAAAAAAGATAATGAAATCTACGGGGCTCAGACACAGCAGCTAAACTAACAGAGTGCTCCATTTTCTACAGTAAACGCCTCGTTGCTCCAGGCAGTTGTTTACAATAGTATTTGGCAACCCGGGAATGGCGCACCGCTGGTGGCTGGAACACGTAAATATAAACACTATGGTGGTCAGAAAAATATACTTTTTTAATAATTCTGGGTTAAATATAACGTTTAAAAGAAAGGGGGGGACTTTCATTCTGCACGCCTCTAAACTCCCCGTTGAAGTATTACTTTTTTAAAGAGATAGCTTTTAAGAAAAATTTCAATAGTCAACATTTAAGTGGGACAACTTATGACAGTGCGACACTGTATAACTACCTATTTTAAAAAGTTAAAATTCAAAATATGCCCTAATATGCAATTATTATCCAAGTAGTAACAATCTTAACTCTAACAGGGAACTGAGAATTTACAATCCAGTTCATAACTTACTTTGGTGGGGCATGAATGTCTTATGGTGTTTTTCCACTACCTACTTGGTCTGACTCTACTCGGCCCCACTTGGCCCTTCTTAGCCTTACTCGGCCCTGGTTGGTTTTTGCACTGCAGGGACCAGAACAGGACCATCTCCAGTTGGTGGGCTCATCATCTGGTGTGCGGCCCCAGAGTATGTAGTTACACAAGGCATTTACCTTTTGTCTTGTCCAGATAAAACAGTATGAAAACTTGTATGTTTAAACTGCAAAACAAATCCTACAGTTAGGAAGGAGTTGGTGTGATTAGCATGAGTACTGTTAAGTTTCACTTGGGTTTGCTGAATCCATAGCATTTTGTGTATTTTACTCTTTATTCATCTTTAAAAATGTCATTTTTCCCTGGGATCCACAACCTATGGATATGTGATATATAATCTAAAAATATAATTACATTTAGGTTTTTCTGCAGTTTTCAAATTTATGCAATTCACTTTTATTTTGCAGCTTTATTTTTATTTTTTTACTTTATAGCAGCCAGAACAAATGTTGCTTTCTGATTTGAAAAGGTTGCTGATCCCTGATCTCAGATATAATTTTGTAAATGGAATTTAATATCTAATCAATTGTTTCGGTGATGAGCCATTAACATTCAAAAGACAAATACTTAGTTTGCACTATGGATTCCACCAACCGGTGTATGAGGAAATTACAAATCAAAATGCAAGCAGATAACTTTTTATTGGACACGCACAAATCCTTTTGCACATGAAACTCTAGAAGAAAAGACCAACACAACTTAATCACACAAAAAGCATGCACCCGTAGTAGCAGCATAGCACTAGCATCGATGCTAATTAGCTTTTCTGTTACGGAGGGAACCATGGCATCAGCTTCTCTTTCTTTGTTCACAGTGTGTTTACAACATATTAGATGAGTAACTTATGATTAAAATCACACACACAAAACCTCATCCATTATCGGCTCCAGCTCAGCTGCGGCTGTGGAAGGCCACTTTCCCTCCCATTGCTCTCCCGCCAGTAGGTGGCTGTAAATGCACTCTCTTTGCCACGACTACAACCAAGTTTTCCACCTTGACCCACTTCACCGTCGTGGTCCTCTATGGTGGTATTCAGACTTCAGCTTTCTCTGTTTCTCTCAGCATAGCTCCGGTGTGCTGGTAGCCGTGAGAAGCCTTCAGCTCCAACACCTCTAACAGCCAGTAGCTTCATCCAGCTTCCACTGAATCTTCTCTTCGGCCAACAAGCTCAGAAATGCTTGCATCTCCAATTGGATCACAGCACTAGTTTTTGGTGTTGCCACATCCACTCGCTGTAGTTTAAAAATGGCGGCCCGATTGTTTGTATAAAACGCTGTCATGTTGCCCAGCCAGTGACTCCACCCTCTAGCCAATCAGTGACTGACAGCTGTCTGACGTTACTCTTCAGTCCCCACTTGGCCCGGTTGGAACCTCAGCAAAGCTTCTATTAAAAATGGTGTCGACTTGGCACGACTTAGTCCGACTTCTGCCAATGTAAAGATAATGGTACTAAGGCTGGGTCGTACAGTGCCGGGCTAGTAGGAACCAGTGGAAAATAATCCATTAGTGTGGTGTTTGAAACGCTATGGTTGTCTGATGTCTGATTTTTATTTTCCCCCGTTTGTTTATATGAATATAACTGCCTTGAGCTACAAGTGCAAACAAAGTTGAGAAGTAAAGTAATAATATGCAGCCATAAAATTAAAAATAAATAAATTTCAAATTCAAAAAACTAAAGTTCTCCTTGAAAACTTGTGACCAGAAGTCGACACATATATTGTATCTACTGTACCAAAACGACAGTAATCTGCCTCTCTGGTTTTTATTTTACATCTTAAAAAAAAAGCTTTAAAACTGAAAGTAAAAACGTGGATTGTCAGCAGTACGGAGGAGAATGAGGGGGTGGATAATTTATTGTGTTCATCACTGCACAGATGGTACCAATGTTGTCTGACTGAGACCTAAAGTTATATTAAATCAGTATTGTCCACAACATGAATACAACTCATTCAGGTATATATATAAAAGAATCTGCCTAAGATTAAGGGTCAAACAAAATTTTTTTAACAAAAAAAAAAAGAAGCAACTTCCTCAACGTCCTAATTTCATTGTTTGACTCATTGCAAACTAAAATGTTTAACTAGTTCTCAAAATCAAAAAAAATCTATGAATTTCTTTCTCAATCTTTCCATAAAAAATTCTGTTTAATAATGGTTTCACTTTCAGTTTTGTTCCTGCTTTAGTGTGACACCTAGTGGTTAGTAAAATATTTTGCTAAGATCAGATCATGTTTAATTAAAATAATAAAGGTAATAAAAACAAACATCTTAATAGAAATCGCAGACAAAACAAAACTTCTCAGAGTTCTTTTTTTTTTCATTGCTGAACATTTATATCCTTTAGAGTATTTTATGTGATTTTGTGGTAGTCATTTGCAAATTTAGTGGGTTTTCTTTTTTAAATTGACCAAATTTTCACCCCAACAGAAGCATAAACTCTGCTGGTCTTCAAGCAGTTGTGCAAAAAAGAAAACAGGAAGTCAAAGCAGTGCTTCCTGAGTGCCTTTGAGAAACAAACCTTTGACATTCTGCGGATGTGAAGCTCTTGGTTCTGTGGCAGGTTAAACCAGTGTGTGATCATACAGTTAATATATGGTTTGGCTACAGAAATGTGAAAGCATCCTCTTACCTGTTTGGTGAAACAGCCGTGAAAGGTGCTGGCTGCCAAAGCCTGTGTGGTTGATTAAACTGGATTTTCCAGAACCAACTGGTCCATTCAGAAGGATCCTGATGTGCGGACCCTGCAGAGGAGAGTAGTCTTTCACAAACTGTAGATCAGACTTTTTTTTTCACTGATCCGATAAGAAAACATCAGCATACAGTCTAATCTGTTGCTGGATATTTGGTCGAACAGTTAACTAAAATTGGAATGTTTACTTCCATTCTATCGTCATCCAAGGTTTATTTGAAGCTGACAATAATTATAGATATTTAAAAGGAAAATAATTCAAATCTACAGTCAGTTTTCAAAATGGATTGTTTTTCAGAAATATGCGATTTCAAATAATCACAGGTAGACTAAAGGTGCATTCAGACCAAGGGCTTTGTCAGCGTCAGCAACGGCAAGATTGACATGTTTAGTCAATGGCGGAGGCCGTTGGAGGAGAGTCACAGTTTCTGCAGCGCTTTGTGAGCTTTGGCTACGTCAACTTTTCAAGCTTCAAACCTCACAAAGCCAGCAACGCAGAAGTTCAGCTAGTTGAACTTTTGACGGTGCTGACGGCCCTGAAGCGAGGCGTTAGCCAATCAGAGGGTTTCATTTTAGTGATATCACTACACGTATCTCAACAATGGAAGACAAGCTCATCGTTGCCGTCTGCAATCACAGAAAACTTTATGATCCGTCCTCGCAGCTTTAAAAAAAATCACAATTAACATTTAGGTAGGTGATCTGAGCGCCGATACGGTTCAGGAGGTTGTCAACTGGGCGCAGGACAGAAAAAAGTAGCACTGGAAGCCGCCCTCATCCATACGTAGCTCCTGGAGCAAATGGTTAAACTTTCCAAACTCAGAACGCATCCGAAGAATCGGGTGTATCCACAAACGGCGCTAACGCAGCAGAAGTCGATGTTTTCTAGCATTATGAAGCAAATAAAGCCAAGCCAGTCTCTCAATAAGATCCATCATATATCAGAATGTCCGTAAACAGAAGAAGCCCCGCCCACTGCTGGTCTGAACGCAGCATAATGCATGCCCAAATAACCACGGAACAAACGCTTATTACTTACCAATCCAGTAGCAACACGACTAGTTCAGCATTCATACATCTTGCTAAATCCTAATGAC
The DNA here is from genome assembly GCA_028564705.1 of Apricaphanius iberus. Taxonomy (NCBI): domain Eukaryota; kingdom Metazoa; phylum Chordata; class Actinopteri; order Cyprinodontiformes; family Aphaniidae; genus Apricaphanius; species Apricaphanius iberus. The sequence continues at coordinate 489,448 of JAPXFQ010001585.1, forward strand.
TCACTCACAGTGACTGACCACAAAAAACTGAAAAGTTAACACTGGATTTTAGAAGCTAATTCTACTTTGACCTAAACTTAGTAGCCGTTTGACAGAAAACGATCTTTAACAGCAGTGAAGGGAAGGAAATGTTCTCTGACCTTTCTTCTCCCATATTGCTGCTCTCCGGCACAGCATGCTGCAACTTTCCTTACCCCCGATGTATACCGGGCAAACGGATGCGACCTTGTATGAATTGGAGGTTAACTAGCCTTCTCCAGCAGTAAAGCTCTGGCAGCCTTCAGCAGCTCTTACAGCCCAGTTCCTTTTCCTCCCTTCCTCTTATAGTGTCTTCTTTGAGGTTGAGAAGCTGACTCAGCTTAGCATCCAGCTCTGCGGCTCACACCAGGTGAACTGAAGGGTTAACAAGCCTCCAGCAGTGAAGTTCCAGCAGCTTTCAGCTCTTGCAGGTCAATTCATTTTCCTAGCTTCTTCTAATAGCGTTTTCGTTGGTTTCTTTGGTGAATCTGCTGTGGCTTAAGTCTCAAAACTGCGAGTTTGTTTATATCATTTGGTAGCGCGTAGCTTCCTTCCGTAAAGCAAAACTCAGTCAGAACTTCCGGGGGAGCGGTCCACAGGTGAAAAGTTCTATAGTGCGGTAAAAAGCAGCGCGACCCATTTAGCAGCTCTGAAAACAAATGTCAAAAATGGTGTGTCACCGAAATATTTCGAAAAACGTGTTTTTATGGTGTAAGTTATGGAGTGGGTCTTTAAAGCCGGTAGGGTTACACTGCCTCACCAGCAGATGTCACTAAATCCCACAATGAAGCCAATGAATCATGTTTTGTGTTTCCGAGCATTACATCAGAGATGGATACACGGTAAACGTTCTGCTGCAGCTTTCAGAGTTCAAGGAAGATGAACTGAAATATCCGTAACCAGCGGTTCCATTTTTCATTTTCTAGATCAATCTTGAATGCAGTTTGTCTTAAAGTGATCAACATTACAAGAGTTCTCCGAATGCCAACGACAAAGTCCGCATACATAAAGTTATAAACAGGAGAGCCTCCTTGGAACCCATATAAATATTCCCCAAGTAACATAAGACGATGCTCTTTGGTGAAGGGGAATCATAAATTCAAAAATGGAAAAAGTCCAAGGCACTTATCTTAATGAAAAAATAATGAAATGCAAGAAAATGTTAAAATTCACTTAAACGCATTTTAGCGTCCATGTCCTGCTTTGTGTGTTCGACGCCAGCTAAGAGCATACGATGGGAAACAATGTCGTAGAGGCGATTCAGGTGATCAGAGATGATGCTGCAGATCTGGGTGAGAGAAAATCGGAGGTTTTATTCCTAAGAAGGATTTGAACATTCAATGTTGGTGTTTAAAACCATTCCTATTCTTCTAAGGGTTGTTATTTTGGTAATTAGTGTTAAATAGAACTGAGCTTTTCGCTTCTTTTCTGCAGGAATCCATCAGGTGCCCATTTTTGTCCCAAAACTAAAAAAGAGCTAAGGAATGTCTGCAGGAGCAAAGTACTGCACAATGGGGTATATGTTTATTATTATTATTGCTATCATCATTACAATTATTACATAATTAATCATTTCTGATCTGATTTTGACCTGCAGGTCAAGGGCCCTCATTTATCAACTGTACTTGTGTTCATCACACCACCACGACATGTCTGGCACAGTAAAATTCTTATCATGAATGCATCTGCAAAATGTGCTCTTTTTATGTTGGTTTTGGAGTGGCTTTTCAGGCCATGTTAGTATGAGTAACGGTGTTATAAAGCCATCAGCTTTTGCTGCAAGCGTTGGTCAATCATTGTGGTTGTTTGCAGGAAGACAGCGCTCACCACAGTGACCTTTTATGTTTGTTGGTAGGTAATAAACTAACAATCCAGTTCATAACTTACACTGATGGTGCATTAATGTCTTAGTTTGGCTTTTGAAATGCTTTGACTGCATAATGCCCATTTTTTTCCTTGTTTTTCTGTGTTTGTTTCCATGAATGTAACTATCTTGCCAACACAGTTTCAGGAAAGTAAAAATATGCACCCTTAAAAACATATTTCACATTAGTTTTTCCAAAAAAAAACAGAAGTTGACACATATATTGTATCTACTGTAACAAGTCGACAGTCGTCTGTCTCTTTGGTTTTTATTTTACAGCTTTAAAGAACAAAGCTTTAAAACTGAAAGTAAAAACGTGGATTGCCAGAAGAACGGAGGAGAATGAGGGGGTGGATCATTTATTGTGTTCATCACTGCACAGATGGTATCGCTGTTACCTGACTGAGACCTGGACTTATATTAAATCAATATCGTTCACTTAGAAGAGTGCTCAAGATCCAGGTATGACTGTTCGTAATAAAACCTTTATGCATTGATCAAAGAGGAACACGTTTACATACAGTTGTTTTAAAACTACATGTTTTTGCAGTTGACTTCCTCTTTTAAACTTTTTATTGAAGGTCTAGTTTCATGTAGTCCATTTATATTCAAAAACACTTCATAGATCCCAGAGGGAAATTCAGTTTTGCTGCTGCTTGTCTGTTTTGTATCTCACACTAAACAATTCTTCGAGTAGTTGTTGTAGGTCATGATGGTTGTGGGCAGGGAGGATTTCCTGTAGCAGCCTTCGTTGCAGAAGAAATTTCCAACTGAAAACACTTGGTTGTTGTGCGATAGTCTCACGCAGAGGATTATCAGGTTGTCCACACTTTTCTTGATTTAATGAAGAATCCTTCTTTACATCATCATCTCCAGATGTTTCAGTTTTCCCCAGAACCCAACCAGAACAGAATCAACCTTCTTCACCAGCTTGTTGAGCCTTTTTAAGTCCCTGGCTCTGATGCTTCTACCCCAACAGAGGATAGAGGAAGTGATTACACTCTCCAAAATAAACTTTTAGAAGATATTCATAATCTTGCTGCAAACCTTGAAGGACCTAAACTTCCATCAGATGTGCAGTCTGCTCTGTCCCTTTTTGTAAACGGCTTCACTCTTTTGATTCTCCAGTCCAGTCTGTAATCCAGGTGAACTCTGAGGTATTTATACTCCTCAGAATCAGAATCAGAATCGGTTTTATTGCCATTGTTTGAGAACAAGTTCACAAACTAGGAATTTTTTCCGGTACAGTTGTGCACATAAAACATTTAACATAAGTAAAAATAAAATAAAAAGAAATAAAATAAAAAGAATGAGCCATAAGGCTAAAGTCTTTATAAATATTATAATCTGTATGTAATATAAAAGAACTATGAAGAGATAAACATCCTTTTAACATAAGATCAGCAGCAGGGTTCCATTCACAGATGTGCAGGTGAATGACAGCAGCAGATCTAAGTGTGATCAGACCACACAGTGCAGTAAAATAAAGTTACGTAGTGCAGATGGTTCTATCCTACATGGGTCTTTAACTGAACTATCGGGTCTTGTTATTGTTCATGAGTCTGATGGCGGAGGGGAAGAAACTGTTCAGGTGGCGGGAGGTGTGGGTCTGGATGGACCGTAGCCTCCTGCCTGAGGGGAGGAGGGAGAATAGTCGGTGTCCAGGGTGAGAAGAGTCAGCTGTGATCCGACCCACACGCCTCCGGGTCCTGGAAGTGAACAGGTCCCGGAGGGATGGGAGCCTGCAGCCAATCACCTTCTCAGCAGCACGCACGATGCGCTGCAGTCGGTGTTTGTCCCGGTCTGCGGCGCCGGGGAACCACACGGTGATGGAGGAGGTGAGGATGGACTCGATGATGGCCGTGTAGAACTGCACCAGCATCTCGGTCGGCACCTTGAGTTTCCTCAGCTGCCGCAGGAAGTACATCCTCTGCTGGGCCTTCTTGATGAGGGAGCTGATGGTTGGCTCCCACTTGAGGTCCTGGGTGATGGTGGTGCCCAGGAAACGGAAGGAGTCCACGATGGAGATGGGGGTGGGAGTTCACAAACCTCAACCTCCTCCACTTCTTATCCCATGATGCAACAAGTGTTTGACTTATCCCTCTTTCTTTTCAAATCTACCATCATTTCTTTTGTTTTGTTCACATTTGAGGTAAGATGATTGTTTCTACACCATGCTACAAAGCGCTCCACCAGCTCTCTGTATTCAGCTTGTTCTTCATCTCTGATACACCCAATGACTGCAGGGTCATCTGACTGTTTCTTCAGATGACAGGTCTCCATCTCATACTGGAAGTCTGAGGTGTACAGAGTGAAAAGGAATGGTGAGAGTCACCTGTGTCTTCAGGAGTTTCTGACGAAGCAAATCAGGCTGAATTGTGTTAAATGCACTGGAGAAATCAAAGAACATGATTCTCACAGTGCTGCCTGCTTTGTCCAGATGACAGTGAGTTGGTTGAAGCAGGTTGAAGATGGCATCTTCAACTATATGGCGATAGACAAACTGCAGGGGGTTCTGATAGGTTCTAGTTCGCTTACTCAGGTGGGTTAACAGGATTCCCTCCAGGACCTTCTTGATGTGGGATGTCAGGGCAACAGGTCTGTAGTCATTAATGACTGGTGGGTGAGTTTTCTTCGGTACTGGAACAAGGCAGGATGTCTTCCACAACACAGGAACCTTCTCCTGGGTCAGGCTAAGGTTGAAGAGGTGCTGCAGAATCCCACAGAGCTGCTCTGCACAGGTATTCAGAACTCTGGGGCTGACACCAACTGGACCTGCAGCCTTGTTCCTGTTCAGTTTCTCCAACTGCATCTTCACCTGACTTTTAGAAAAAGACAGGTGGGAGAGTGAGATAAAGGGGGTAGCAGCATCTCCTGACTTGGTTGAGTACAACGTTGTGGAAGTAGGAGAGTTCATGAATGAGGTGGAAGATTAAATATTCGAGGTGTGACAGGACAGGTGTGGGTCAGAGGAGATTGGTATGTCTGTTTGGCTGGGTACAGCAGGGGAGGATGCTGAGCTTGTTCCTGAACTGAACCTATTGAAGAATACGTTCAGTTCATTGGCTCTATCCACACTTCCATCTATCCAGTCCTTCCTGTGCTTAAAGCCTGTGATCTTTCTCATCCCTGACCAGACATATCTGATATTGTTCCTCTGTAGTTTGCTCTCCAGCTTCTTCCTGTATGCCTCGTTCTCTCTGATCTTGACTATTAGTGGCCTCTTTATACTCCTCAATAATTCCCTATCTCGCTCCCCCAATGCTCTTTTTCTCTTGTTTAATAGTTCCTTCAGGTCACTGGTGATCCTGGGTTTGTTATCAGGGAAGCATATCCTTGTTCTGGTGGCGATGATCTAGTCCTTATAGAAGTTTATATATTCAGACACAAATTCCGTCATGGCATTAATGGGCTGTCCATGGACTTGGCCAAGAGTTGTTCAGTTTGTGACCTCAAAACACTCCTGCAAGGCTACTTCACCTTTCTGTGATTATAAACTGATTGTCCCAGAGAATCTCTGGCTTTGGACATCATACTTCTTATTTCGTTTGGTAGATTCTGACAAACTGTTAAAATGTTGGAAGTGTGGTAGAGAGTTAGGCGTGGTAACTTAAAATCACCAGATATTGCCAAAAATGCATTGTGATAAATGTGGATTTTTGCTTAATAATAATTATTTTTGGTCATTTTTTCTTATGTAGTCTTAGAAACATTACCTTAGCCTTTAACTAAAATGTATTAATTTGATATTTGTTTCATTACAAAAAAGGGTTGGTAGGGAACTTTTACTGACATGCCTGCAACAATTACAGGTCTAATGTTTAGTCATTAACCTTGTGAATTAAAAAATAAAACTCTTTGGATTTGTGCTTAACTTTGTTTTCTTTGTTGTTGTTATTTTTCAGCCATGGGATCAGAAGCTTCCAAACCTTCTCCATGTGAGTATGCTTTGAAAGCTGAAATAGCGGGAATAATACTCTGCTCTTTGTAGTAACTTCTGTTTCTCTCAATGTGATCATCATCAATGTTAGTTTTAGATGGGCCATGGAGGAAAATAAATTGGAGGTAAAATTGTTTGAATTATCTATTTTATAGATGAACATACAGTTAACCTGTCATTCTGCTTTGACTTAAAATGATTCACTTCCCTGTTTAAAAACTTTTATACTTCCTTTGTGACTCAACAAGCGCGGTAAGGAAAATATGAGTTCTGTAAAAATTACCGCTTGGTCTCTGATGTGATGATTATTTTCTTCCTCTCTGTCTTCAGTGACAATCGTGATGACCTGCGGTATGTGAAAAACTACAAACCTCAGTTTAAGGATCAAAGACTCCGGATTCTGGTTTGTGGACCTGCTGGAGCTGGAAAATCCAGTTTCATCAACTCCGTCCAAAGTGTCCTGCAGGGCAAAATATACAGGCAGGCCTTGGCAGACAACACCTCTTATGACAGTTTCACCAAAAAGGTAGAAAACAACAGGTCACAGTTCTGCTTTGGCTTCCTGTTTCTGAAAGATGTCAGATCATAAAAGCCTTCCATGTTCTTCCTAATGCTGGGTCAGATTTTTTAGATTGGAACAATGAAATCATTTGACCTGATAAATGTTGAACACACAGTGTTGAGATCTTTTAAAGAACATGGCAATTCCTACCTCTCAAGCCCTATGTGCCCTTCCGTGGGCCCAACGAGTTAGACATATTCATCCGCAAAAAAAAGATAATAAAAAAGGACAAATGTGTTTATTTTCAACTGCTGCTCAAAGTTTAGACCCTAATGTTTACAAAACAAAACCAAAGCTGTATTTTAGTCCAAAGATTAATGTTTAGAAATGACTCATAACATATCAGGGCTAAATAGACAAAAGGGACTACAAGAAATAAGTAATTATTATATTATAAATCAAGCCGCTGGGGGGCCATATTCATATTCCAATGAAAGGGGAGAAGCTGCTGAACGATAGCAAACATTCTATGTGGTTTCTGTGGTTATTTTCAATTGAGACCTATAATAAAGCAAAACATTACCCATTTTACCTCATTTCCATCTTCTCCATTTGGAGACAAAATTATTATTATTTTACCAAATACTAATGTGTTTGTAATGTCACTTGAAATCAAAGTAAACCTGGATCTGTTCTTGTGTTCTCTGCAGTACACTGCTTTCAAAATCCCAAAGGATCCTTCCCACAAGCAGTATTACCCTTTTGTCTTCAGTGACATCATGGGTCTCAGTGGATATGGAGGTGTCCGGGAAGACGACATCAAACTGGCTTTAAAAGGACACATAAAAGATGGTTACCAGGTATAATGTCGCAAATGCTGTGAACTCTTCCTCCCAATTTAGAAAATTAGGCATAACTTAAAATGTTAAACTACATTTTTAAATATTTATTTTGTAAAATATGTTTAATTTGGTTTCAGTTCAATCCTGCATCCCGGATATCAGAGGACAACCGTTCATATAATCACAATCCGAGTCCTAATGACATCATACATGTGCTGGTTTTTGTTGTTCATGCTGGTCTCATAAGTCTGATGGGACGCGAAGTTATACAGAAGATAAGGAACATTAGAATGGAAGCTTCTGAACTGAGTGAGAGCAGAAATGCCTTTTTCCACCTTTTTTGCAACAGTGTCAGATGTCCGGCTCAGTTTTGTGTTTCTTTCTCTGACAGACATCCCTCAGCTGGTCATTCTCACCAAAATCGATGACGTCTGCCCTGAAATAAGGGATGATATAAAGAATATCTACAGGGTCAAAATTGTGAAAGAAAAGGTTTGTTCAGTTTGATTTATTTTTATTCGACCGTTTTCGTTATAAAATATGATGCAGCTTTGCACCATACATTAAAAAAACAAAATAAAGTCAGGATAACACAATAAAGCCCTGGGGCTTATTTCCATTGTGGTCCCTTGAGGAGGGAAGAGGGGGGGCAGAGCAGATGGCATCAGGCCAATCATCAATCACCCCATACATATATTTATTACATCCATCTAGACAATACAGTAATAATAAAAAAATAAAAAATATATTAAGATTGGCATCTGGGTAATGTTTTTCAGTGCTAGCTTAAAACCTCTTAAACTTTTGACCATCTTTATATTTCCAGGCTTGTTGCTACATACAAAAAGGACTCCTTACCTAAGTTACTTGTAACTCCAGAGGGTACAAAATCAGTAGAGCTACCCCTAGTGGAATAGCTGTGAACATCTATCACTCTATTGAAGTAATTGATTAAATATTTGGGGGCAGCCCCATGCACGATCTTATGTACCATGCACAGGTGAATCTGAGAGACAATTTCTTCTACTTTTAACCACCCAATAGTCTCAAAATGGGAAGTGTCAAGATGACCTCTAATGGGGAGCTTCAAACTAGTCCGCATAACCTTATTTTTTAGCAGACTGAAGCCTATGTTTCAGGTGCTTCAAGACACCGTTGTACCATGAGCAGCATGCATGGTCAAAATAAGGCTGAAATTGAGCACTTGCCAGGGTTAGCATCACTTTCCTGTCCACAAACCTTGAGATTCTGGCCAAGAAACGTACTCTTTGATTAACCTATGTGGCAGCCCAGCACACAACCAAGGTAACAGTCTTTTACAGTAATCTCAATATCTCCAACTATCTTTTCAATTTAATCTTTAATCCAAACAGTATAGCTTCTGTTGGGTATGACCCTGGCTATATAAAATTATATCAAAGGATTCTATGATGAAATGACCCCAGCATCCTAAGCGCTGGCTTCGGGGCAGAACATTGCTCTGAAAGGGAAACTTCCCCGCGGCTGAACTACGCCACACCACTCTCTTTCTCTCTTCCTCTGGTCGGTCAAGGACTTGGGCCAGACAAAGATAAGTCCCTCCATGTCGTTTGATTGAAACATCACTAAACCAACCCCACTGCAGCTCTCCTCCAATCAAACTGGATGCCCAGAACCGCAGGAGGAGCCCCGCGGTTTTTAAAAACACTAACCAAGAAGAGCTCCCTATCTCTGGTTTGACTCGTTGAGCTTTAAGGAGATAAACAAGAGCTGCTCTCTGATCACTGCTCTTACGAGCGTGAGTTCTCTGTGAACATTTTAAAGAGAGACTGGGCCCTTTCCCCCCCAAGACGAGTGCTGGACACACGTGTCTTAAACCTTGTCTTGTGTTCGAAGTTACTGTGTTTTCTTTATTAGTAAACAAGCAGTATTAATTTTGTGTGTGTGTATTTTGCTTTGACTCTGTTTTGAGCCGCGAACCGGAGTGCTTCTGAGCGACTCGCAGAGCCGAACGACGTCTGGTCCCTCCCTTTTGTTCAATCCGTAGTCTTTCAATTCAGAGCTCTTTGTTGGCCAAAGGTAGGTCAGTGATAAGCGCCACGCGGTCTCTTTGTTTCAGAGCGACCACGAGGTAAATTGCCCAGTTAATTTTTCTTCACTTAAGAGTTCTTTCAACTTTGTTCTTGTCTTTATGCAAAACCAATAACGCAGAATCATCTACATATAAAAAAATCTGACATGAATATACAGACTCAAGGTCATTTATATATCCCAGAGTATGCATTGTGGTTGAGAAATTGTTCCCCCAATATCCACCACCTGCTTCCTGTCCTTCAGATATGAACTCACCCATCTGACTGTTAAGTCATAATTTATTACCTCACTTTTTGTTATCTTTGAATTTTCTGACACAAGAACAATGTCTATAATAGTTTGAGTGGAGGAACAGACACGGAGTGGTTCTTTGATCAGTTGATGCAAGCTAAATGAGCGACTAAAATTCATTAATGCCTTATAGCCTAGAGGTCCGTCTTTCGAATATCTGTATTAAAATCCATCATAATAACTTCTGATTTAACGATGTCTATAGACTTTGAACAGACTTCTTCAAAAAGCCTGTACGGTTTGCGTTTTGATTAAAAACCACTGATGGAAATAACTAGATTTGAAGGATTTTGGAGGACCGCAATTGTATTTCTTTAGTACAGTGACATTGTAAAATTTCCAGCGGATCCCTAAAGAATCCTGTCTTATATTTATAGGTTCTGTTGATTCATCTGCAGCTGTGAACGTCCGGTTGTGAAAACGTCTGATAGTTTTTTTTTTTCCTCCTTGTAGATTGAAAGCTTTAGTGTGGAGGTGGGCATCCCATTAAACTGCATCTTACCCGTGAAGAACTACCACCAGGAGATCCACAATGACAGCGACATGGATTCACTGATCCTTAGCGCCTTGAGGGAAATTATCTCCTCTGGTGACGACTTCCTCAACTTCAGTCAGAACTGACTTTAACCATAATTTAAAAGGAACGAATTTGTCAAAATAGGACTGGTTTTAAAAGAACTGGGGGAAAAAATAACAAAAGCGTCTAATGTTGCATTCATCGTCTTGAAACTCAGTTTTCAATGTATTGAAAGACGGACCACATTGTTAGTACCTAGATTTTTATTGAAAGAGCACAGGGTGAGAAAATGAAGCTGTTCACATCTATCCATATAATTTTTTTTATCAGAAATGCTTAAGTATTTAGATGTTACTTGTTACTGTAATAAATTGGTCTTCCCTCAAATGATGCAGACTTTCTTTTAATAATTTAAATCTGCCGTTTAGGGGGGGCGTCCTGTCATGATTCTCACTCATTCCCACTCATCATCACCGTTATCATCCTCAACTGTGTCCCCAATCATCCACACCAGATCCTCCTTACCTCACTTCCTTATAACCTGTCACCTCGCCTCAGTCAGCGCCTGATCGCGAGAGGCCCGCCAGTTCTTCGCAATGAATGCTCTAACAGTCCTGTTGATGTACTTCACTCAGCCTTTATAATCGCTGCCAGGGTTGCCTTGAGCTGATTCTCGCCATGATATCTTACCATGACATCATATCTTATTGTTTCACTCCCTGGGATTCTGTTACCTGTTTTTGGTTAGGGCGTTGGTATTTTCTCCCGTCTGATCTAATGTCTTGGGTCCCCCTTGCTTCAAAATTTGCTTTGTATCTTGTCAATCTCAAGTTGTGATAGCCGTATAAAAGTCGTACAAAATATATATATAGCCGTATGAAAGCCATATAAAAATAAATAGCTTACTCAAGAATTTCTCCTTGCGTAACATCTGTTAGAAATACAAAGCACTGCAGTAAAAGTTAACATTCCATTAATTTTAGTGAATCTGGTGTTCTCCACGCAGAAGGCCGGGGTTACCAAGAAAACAAGGTTTGTTTTTGTTGAGCGTGGTTCTTCTTGGGTGATTGTCTCCTTACTTAAGGGTTTTTCTACCTCGTATTTCCAAATTCAAGAATATGTGTCGAGAACACATATAATGTTTGTCCTCAGCATTTTTTAGCAACACTCAAATTTATGGTTATCTTTAGCAAGTTTGAAAATGATCTGAAGCGCCACAAGAATTGCAAGATGTATCTGGGAGTGCCACATTATTTGCTGGTGGGGTCAGCAGCAGCAGAAGAAGAACGAGTCCTGATGTGACGCGCCATGTGGAACTGTGAATCCATTTGAGTTAAGGTACACTTTTTGAGGTGGTGGGCATGAAAATGAAAAATGTTATATTTTCTTTATTGATTTAATTAGGTCACCAAATGAACAATGTTAAATTGGAAAATGTGAACGCAGTTCATATGTTTTCTTTTAAGTTTTATTTATGAGTCAAAAGTGGCATCTGTATTCAGACAATTAAAAAGCCTTTCTACAAATGCATTTTAATTTTCAACTTTGACATTTCAAATGTGTTATTTGAAAATTAGGTCTTAAATGTCCTTTTTTATATTTTAAGTTACAGAGTGAACAAAGTTGAAGTTGAAAAAGTAGCTAGATGTTGAAATTTAAAACCATTTCTTCTAGTCCATTTTAATTTGATTTATTTTACTTATTTGCTTCCATAAAAAAAAAACATATTTATCTTCACACCGGAAATATTTCCTTCTTGTTTTCCCATCCCTCTCATCGCATCCTTGGTACACCGGCACAGGGGTTCAGGGAGAATGCAGTGATGAAACCCCCAGTTTCTCATATTCATTTTCAGTTGAAGAAAATGGTAAATGGTCTGTACGTCAAAGCTCTTTACACTTCATTCACCTATTCATGCACACATTCTAAAACTGTTGATAGAAAGCTATAGTGGGGCAAAAAAAGTACTTTGCAGCCTCTGATTGTTCAAGTTGCCACACTTGAAAAAATGAGAGAGGTTTGTAATTTTCATCACTGGTACACTTCAACTAGAGCCAGCTCTAGTTTTACCTGATAAGGTCCTCGACTAACTAATTTAGTTCTTACTGCATCAGTCAACTGCTCTGGCCAATCAGCAGGATCCACAGCACCGGGTTGTACAGGTTCACAAACATCTGTTGAAACCGTTGGAAGCTGCTAGTGCTGGGTCCTTCTTCTGTGAAAAAATTAAACACACGCACAGAGAAACTTAACCCTCTGATGCATGGAATATTTAAAAACAGTGCCAATTTATTTTACATTAAATATTTTATTTCTGCAGACATGTAGAGGGATGCTTTTCTTTATTTTTAATGTTATTTGACTTTTTATTTATTTATACATTTTTAGATATTCTATGAAAATATGAATAAGATATGTTCTCATATTTATATAATACAAAAATCTACAAAAATATGACATTTTTTGTCCTGTTTATCACTGAGGGAATCTTCATAATTACAGTGTATTACATTTTATATTATATCTACATACATACATCTCTGCTTAGGCTACTGCCCCCGCGACCCGACCCCGGATAAGCGGAAGATGATGGATGGCTGGATGGATCTACATAGTGGTCCCTCACTAAAAAGTTTTTCACCATTCGCTCTCTGTTACGCAGTTTTTTTTTTTTATAGTACAATTTTACATGCTTTTTTACAGGGTACCAACAAGCATTGTGTTCTTCATCCTGACGGACGAAGTCATGATGAATCTGTCCTGCAATCTAACTCCAAAATGGAAAAAAAAAAACGTACATTGTAGTGTGTAAGGGCAGGAGTAGGAGTGTTGAATGGCGGTGCTACTTGTTTAAATGACATTAATATTCCAACGTTAACTATAAACCGCCGAACAGTCTAACTCTGAGTCCTCTCTCACACTAATTACCAAAAACAGTATTTCTTACTAACGGTCAAAAGTAACTGTCCCCTACGGAACTCTGTAACTCCGGTTCCATGGGTGAATTATGTCAACCTACTACCCCCCCAGAAGTCACCCATAGTCAAAGTCAGCCCGCCGGAAAGGGACGATTGTCCGGCCACTGCGGGTACGGGTGGCAGGGGCTGGGGAGGGGAGAGGGACAGACCGCTGGGCGGCAAAGGCTCTGACGAGGCAAAAGGGAGCCCAGCCGAGTCAGCAGGCGAAGCATCGGAGGATGTCTGTGGCGTGAGACACGGGCCAATTCCAATGGCCTGGAAATGTCCGGTTTGAACACTTAAAAGCATCCTTTACATGTGCATAAAACAAATCCAAGGTCTTGTTTTCTCTTGTGGAGCAGCTTACATACTGTTGAAATGTTGGAAGTGTAGAAGAGAGCGAGGCATGATTAAAATCACCAGATATTGCCACAAATGCATTGGGGTGCTGGGTCTGTAGCTTAGCGACAACAGAACTGATGACATCACATGCATGGTCGGCAACGGCTGAAGGTGGAATGTAAAAACCTGCCAAAATAACATTGGTGGACTCTCTTGGTAAATAATATGGACGTAAGCTTACTGCCAAGAGATCAATATCCGGGCTGCAGAGATGACAGTTCACAGTAACATGTCCTGGATTACACCATCTGTTGTTAACAAACATTGCTACTCCAGCTTCTTTTCTTTTCCTGCTCCTCTTCAAATCTCTGCTCGTACAGTCAGAAGGCCTGGCAGAGAGACGTTGGAATTGGGGATATAATCCTCTAGCCATGTCTCAGTGAAGCACAAAACACAGCATTCCCGATACTCAATGTCAGGGCTTGGAGTTCATCCATCTTGTTAGCTAGTGATCTCACGTTTCCCATTATGATTGGTGGAAGAGATGGTTTGAATTTCCTCTTTCTCTGTCTCCTTTGCGCTCCTGCTTTGCATCCACGCCTCCTCCTTCTCAACTCATTAGGGATTTGTGGCTTCACTTGAGGTGTTATTTCAGCTTTTGCAATATTAATCAGCTGCTCCCGGCTGTAAACCACCTTGTTGCCATGGTTACGCATCATAAAAAGTGAGCAAAAAGTGAAAAATGAACACCTAAAACCCCTCCAACTTCACAGGGGGGAAAAAAACACCAAGCACACTGGTCCGGAAAAAAAATGCAATTCTGACAAAAGTCAATAGGTAACTAACAGAGCCACTCCAACATGCAGCCACCCAGAGCAGCGCAATTCTAGAATTGCAGCAGTGGTTTCAGATAAATATTAATAATTACTCGATTAATATTACTTATTAATAATTAAGATTCATTAATACAACATTATTTGCTTATTAGTATGAAATATTTTTCTTTTTTGACAATTCAACTGTATATTTTTTCCTAATACTTAAAATGTTTAGCCATTTTAATTTACTTCTACTAGTTTTTATTTTGTCTTTTGATTTTGAAGTTAGCTTTTATTTCATCCGTATATACGTGCTCCACCTTCATAGTTACTGCCAGCTGTTAGTCTGCAATGTTTCCACAGAACGGCTACTATTCACAACCATAAAAAAGAAAGTTGTCTTTGTTGTTTTTCTCATTTAATAAAACATTGTTTCTTTATTTTTGATATTGAAAAATAATATTCTTGTTTCCTTTCAGTCTCTCCATCTCCACCAGATGCTGATCCAACAAAGGATGAAAACGTCACATTACGCTGTTCTCTGCAGAGATACACATCATTGGGTCCTTGTCCAGAGAGGAGCCTCCTCTGGGTGGATGAGACAGGAACTGAGCTGCTTGGTGAAGGTGTTGGGTACGAGTTTAGACAGACTGGATGTGATTCTTATCTGACTGTGAAGCTGCAGAGCAGCAGCAGATACACCTGCCGGTTTGTTGAGGGAAACACAGTGAAGATAGAAGCTCACTATGGATCTGAAGGTATGATGTCATCACACATCTGTATCTACAGCCTTAATATTTGTTCATGAAGTAGGTCATTTGGGGTTCTCATTTTTAAAGAGGTAGATTTGTGTTTCATTTTCTTTATTTTTGGACACTTCGACTCTTCACACCACAGCTTTTATGTTGATCTCCAGTTTTCTTCACCATGACGGTTCTGCAGGTTCTCCATGGTTCTAAACATAGATCCAGAGCTACTGATGTTTAGAGGAGCCCACACAGTACAGAACGAGTTAACATTAAATTTAACTTCTTAATGTCACTGAATGTATTGCGAATGTGTGACAACAGAGAAAGTTTAGCTGATTTCAGCTGCAGACACGATCTTAAACCAGTTTGGTTCCAGAGCAAAGCTGCACCCTGGAGAACATATCCACTAAAACAAACCAAAGCTAATGATTTGGAACAAATATGAATCACAATCAACAAATATAATCAGACAATATAGATCAGGGGTCATCAGTAAATTTTCCCAAGAGCCAGAGTTTTTCCAGGCAGACGCTGTGAAGGGCAAGATGCTCTCCTAAAATAAAGTTCTATTATTGTATTTTAATATGTAGACATGTGATATGTTAGTTTTCTTTCAAAATTCCTGTTTTTTATTTCTCTATTTTTGCATTTGTCAGTGTTTGCATACTCATATGTTCTATACTACCCAAAGCCACTAGGGGGCGACACAACGTATCAGGCTTCATTTCTTTGAGGAGGTTCCACTGTCCATCAGTTTTACGTATTTCAGAAATGAAAAATGGCACTCTCAGAGAGCCTTAAATGGAAAGTTGATGCAGAAAACTGCCTCTTTAATGAAGAATGGACTGATAATATTTTTTTTTACTCCGCCAAATTTGAGAAATTCCATACCTGTGTGCCTAATTTGGAAAAAAATTGTCGCCATCACTAAAGAGTTTAATCTGAGCCTTCACCACAACACAAAACATCCAAACTTCAAGGATTCATATCCTGAACAGTTAGAGGCCCGTCAGAAAAAGAACAAAAGAAAGAAATCAGCTTTGAAATCACAATACTGAACAAGAAAGGACAACGTGGGAACTCTCCAAGCACAACATGCTTATAACCAATGCTGAGGTTTTTAAGGAGTGCATGGTGGCTGTTTTAGAGGAACTTGCCACAGACAAACATGTGGACAGGATATTTGCTTCTATTAAACGGATACGTCTTTCTGATAAAGCTTTTGTTCGCCGTGTCCACGTTTTGGTAGAGGACGTCCAGCGACTTGTCATCGATCAGATCAAAGAAGCCATTTTTCTTGCTATTGATGAGTCCACCGACAACACTGACATTTCCCAAATGTATGTTTTTGTCAGATTTTTTGATGGAAAATATTTTAAACAGGAGCTTCTGGCGTTTGTTCCACTGGAAGGCATTAACACTGGTGCTATTATCTTTGATAAGGTGGGGGAACTATTACAGAAGCATCGATTGGAATTTGATCAATTCAGTCTCGTTATCATAGAGGACGCTCTTTCCATGATTGGCCAAAACAGGGGACTAGTGTGCAGAATTAAGACAGCTGCTCCCAATGTTAACACACTTCACTGCCAAATTCACCAAAACAGGCGAACCTCAAAAAACAGAAATGCTGGTTGAGGCGGCAGATTATGGATCATGTATATATATGTGTGTGTGGTCTAAAAGAAAGGCAATAAAAATAGTATTACAAAATGCACATGTCATTCAGCAATTAAATCAATAAAAACGTCTAAGTAAGCTGTCATAAATTATTTCAATGTTCACCAGTAATTGTGCAAACTGCTATTTAAACATTACACAACAGTACAGATGGAATATTAGTGGGAAAACGTTAACATTAATGGACGCAAAGCATGCTTAATCACTTGTAAACGACATCATATAATTAAACATTTCTCATAATAACCAAGTATGGTCAAAAGCCCACAAACTAAGTTGCAATATTAGAATTCCTACTGAATACTTATAATTTAATCAGCACAATATTCAAATTAGCTGCAGTACAAGCTAAGTAAAGGTAGAGCTAACTACTACTGAAACAGGTAGTTTGGATAAATCAAACTCACGCAACATATTTCACTGTAAAAAGAAAAACTAGAATAATTATCAAATCATCCATAACTAAGAAATGGAAAGCACTCACATTTCATCAGGAACGAACACGTAATAAGGGAAACGCATCAAAGGTCCATAAAGCTTCAGACAGTCTGCTGCTTGTCAGTGTGCCTGAACATGTCCAGACTCGCTCTGACGTATTTCTTCCTTTCACCAGCAGATGGTGGTGTTGGGCTTTTCACCTGTAGGGCTTTCTCACACAGGCCGTGTGCAAATGGAAGTGGTAATCTTAAAGAGGTTTGAAGGATTTTAACCTTTATTCAATTTAAACCTTAACTCTGTAAATTCCATGCGTGTTCTTTTTTATCAGAGAGGAGACGAGAGTAATTTTATTTTCTTTAGATTTTAATACAAGAAATCAAACACTGGATCACAGAGTTCCTTAAAACAGATCAAATACTGGTTTGCAGAATTTCTTAAAACAGATTAGATATTTAGCTTACAGAGTGGTAAAAATTACCCTCTCTGGGTCACCCTACCAAGGAATATCAGAGTATATTACAGAAACATCAAGTTTTATATTTTAACACAAACTTAGAGAAACTCCCCGCTAATTTTACATATGGCACACAAAACATGATTGGTTCATTCAAACTTTTGCCAAGACCAGCCTCCTTACAACCATGCATGCATAATTAATTACCTTCCTGTTATTCTACTTAAATCGTAACATAACTAACACTCTCTTCTATACATCGGAGGATCACAAGACCAGTCATGAGGTAGTAATGAATGTTTCACTTCACTTGTCAGAAGTGAACAATTAGGAGATTCACTGGACATAGATAACATAAGGGACACTTTGCATAATGCTGAGAAAGACATTCACATGATCTGTCATAAGTGTAACACCAGATGTTTACATACAATTGGTTCTTGTTTGTACCTTAGAATATCAGTATAACATTTTATCTAGACAAGAGTAACACAGTCAGAATTAAAAAGGCATCAGC
The DNA here is from genome assembly GCA_028564705.1 of Apricaphanius iberus. Lineage (NCBI taxonomy): Eukaryota > Metazoa > Chordata > Actinopteri > Cyprinodontiformes > Aphaniidae > Apricaphanius > Apricaphanius iberus. Next base: position 507,450 of record JAPXFQ010001585.1, read on the forward strand.
ACTAATTCAAATAAGAACTATCTATGTAATAAAAGAATGCTTACAATAAAGATTCCCACTACATCATTAACACCTTTATCTAAGACGTAAGAGAAGGCAATATATTTTAACATTACACAGCTCTAACTCGATTTTCTGCTGACCGTTATTTCTTACATCCTGCTCAATGTCCTGTTTTTCTGTGACCCAAACAAGAGCTGACTCGGCAAACAATCTTAAAATTATAATTACAAAGTATTGTAACTAAAACACCTTAATCAAACATTAATAGACGTATAATATACTTCAGGTTATGAACAAAACAGTAAAAAAATAACTTTACCAGGGGGGTTTCAAGATGACGGCACAGTTTATTCTGAAAATTTGTGCAGGAATCAGGTGCTTCTCATTATGACCTTTTACTGCACAACGACATGCGTTGGCTTAGTATGGGCAAAACACTGGAGCATTTCATTGAGCTCAGAGATCAAGTTGTAGATTTTTTGATCCAGTTATTTAAAAGCGGCAGCTGACCACCCGCGCATCATGCAAGACAGCAAATTCATGTGCAACATCGTATTTTTAACGGACATATTTTTCCATTTGAACTCTCTGAATACAACTACAGTGAAAGTTTTGTGGTTTTCTTTTGTCATTGTTTTATTTTATTCCCCTCAGCCTTCCTGCATTGCTGGAGGAAGACTGGGATGTGTTCTTGTTTTCTTTGTTCCTCTCCCTCTGTTTAATCTTCAACTCACCCTGTCCCTCTTAAACTTTTTCTTCCCTAACCCTCTTCATCTTCTTTTTTTTCCCCTCTTTATGTTCTATCTATGTGTCCATAATATCAGGAAACAAAAGACCCACAGCAATTTCTAATAAAGATGTATTACTCATATATATCAAGTGGAGTACTACAGCAGTGGCCATTATGCTCCACTTTTAAAAGTGAAACTGTTGGGCTTCTATCTGGCACTCAGACACACATTCTGAGTGCCACACTGCAGGTCTGGTTGTATCTCTCAGGTTCATTACAGAGTTGATGACGCCACAGTGAGCTATGAAAACGATGGAGAACATTCTGCTGCTGCACGAGTTTCATCACATCCAATCCAGTTCTCCTATCAGCCCGAGCACTTCAGCTACTGCTCAGACATCTGCCATCTTCAGACGTTTTCTGATGACTCTGCAGTGGTTGGATGTATCACAGAGGATGATGAGGAACAGTACAGAACTTTAGTGTGAAACTTTGTCATGGAGTGCGAGTAGAACCATCTGCTGCCCAACCTGGCAGAAACCAAAGAACTGGTTGTGGACATGAGAAGGTCTAAACCCCTAATGACCCCTGTTTCCATCAGTGCGGTGAATGTGGACATAGTGGAAGACTATAAATACCTTGGACTGGTTATTGATATTAAACTGGACTTCACTATCTTCTGAGGCAGCTGAGGTCCTTCAACATCTGCTTGATGATGCAAATGATTTTTTTTTAAGATCCAAAAGGCCAGTCATGTTGTTGGAGAGGAGCTGGACTCTCTGAGGGTGCTGACAGAGAGGAATATGCTGTCCAAGCTAAGAATGATACTAGACAGTCCTTCCCCCCATCTCCACAACATGCTGGGCAATCTGAGGAGAACGTTCAGTAACAGACTCAGTCCACCTCTTTGTTACACAGAAAATCCTTCCTACCTGAAGCCATCAGACTTTACAACTCCACGCAGAACAGAATGTCTGAGAAACAACTCTGTAACCTCTGGTGATGTCTTATTTATTATTAGATAGATATTGTTCTGTTTTTATCTCTCTTTCTTTTAATGTTTAACTTAATCACTTTGTCTTGTTTCTGTTTTCTCTTTATGTCTTTGCTTTTTAGGCTGTTTTCACACTTATTTGGGTCGAGCCACGCGCCGCTCCAGAAGTAAAAAGTCTACATTTGTTTCAATTTTCTACAACTACGGCTCCTTTCACATATGCTTTTTTTTCATCGCACCGAAGTCGTCGCTCTACAGAGCTGAACGTTGTGTATCCATGGCAACTTGACAGAAGTTGACGCTTATCCCAACAGGGAAAGAAGCCTGGCTGAGATGTAAAGAGAACACATGTGAACCATGGAGAACGAACATAAACGCCCCTGATACTGCTTTTGGCATTGTACATGTTTTATCTGTTTCAATGTCAGGAATATGTTAAATTTCAAAATGAGGCATTCTATCCTCACAACGAATGCAACGAATCTGTCGTGGAACAGCGCGGGATGATGGATATCTCTACAGCACATCTGCTTACGGGTAGCCGTTTAGTTAAAAAAGGGCGGACTATCTGGACTTTAGGGCGAGCTAAAGTTGCTTTCGCGGTCACACATCACGCGCGCCGCATTTCAGGTCGACGCAAGCCGCTCCAAGACCCACATCTCTGGCAGCTCAGAGAGCGGTGGAGTTACGTCGACTACGAATGCGAGTAGTCCAGCCGTGCCGTGTTCGGACCCAAAACTCTGTTAGGTCGCCCTAAATGGTCCTGCAATGCAGGAATTTCCCTTAGGAATTCCATTCTTCCATTTTCTGACCCACTTAGTTCTCCAGCTGTCAACGGGCGAGAGGCACAGGTCGCCAGTCCATCACAGGGCCACATGGAGACAGACAGGACAAACAACCATGCACACACTCACACCTAAGGACAATTTGGAGTGATCAATTAACCTGACAATCATGTTTTTGGATTGTGGGAGGAAGCCGGAGTACTCGGAGGGAATCCACGCATGCACGGGGAGAACATGCAAACTCCATCCCTCAGCCGGGATACTAACCCACAACCTTCTTGCTGCAGGGCAACAGTGCTAACCACTGCGCCGCCTCTCTTTGAAGAACTTGTGTTCTACAAAGGAAGTGATGTAGGGCATAAAGAGTTTACTGATCACTTATTGGCTGATATCCAGGAAGTAGGAGGAGAGTAGAGAGGGGAAAGGACATGACAAATGTAGATATAAACTAATACTAAAAATTTAAGTGATCCAGATCGTTCATTTTAATATATGCAAATGACAACAACTCCTTGGAACTTGAACTTCATTTATTTGTTAGTTAAACAGACCTTAATCTGAATCTTGACTTGTACGTATACAAGTCTTAAAGATAGGATTTAAAAAAAAATGTTTTAATTTTTTTTAATTTAACTTTATGATGGAGAACCCCAAATCTCATCACACAGCACATAGTTACTGCACCATTGTCTCAATCACACCTTAAAGACACTGAACAGCCAAACAAAGGCAGATAAATATATTATTACAATAAATGCAGACCTGTTTCAAATTAAATGTCAAAATCTCCCTTTGATCAATCTACAACATAAAACCCATATTCATGCAGAAAACTGTCTGTAGCATTCATTTGTTTAAGAAATGTAAAATTTGTATGCCTCTAACAATAAAATAAACAATTTTCTTTAATGAAAACCAACCATTAAAGTGTTATTGCCTTACAGCAGCAATGAAAGTGCATAAAAGAAACAAGCATTAAAGACTCTGGTCCAAGCCAGATAGCTGTCATCTCTTCTTCTACTGATAATAGTTGTAGCATTAGGTCAATATTAAATGTCAACAGAAGAGGGGGGCATTTGGTTCATGATAGACAGCCTACTCACCAGCAGAGCATTCTGGGATGTGTAGTACAAGCAGTGAAAGGCCTGTTAACCTGTAATCTAGCTCTAGTAAACATTAGAAGTATCTCACTGACCAAATGTGGCCCACAGGCCTGAGTCTGACAACTCTGCTGCAAGGAGTCCACTTTGACCCATCTGGATTCTGTTCTGACTCGGTTAAACTTCTCTGTCTGCAGAGTCTCAGGGCGCTTTCACATGGTACGGGAGTCCGTACTCGGGTACGGTATTTGGTCAAAATCCACTTATTTCGTACCATGTGAACACAGACTGTACCTTGCCAGAATACGGCCAGAGAGACCTGCCTTGGAGGTAGTATCCGAGTCCAGGTACGGGCGGCCACGTATCATGTGAACACAACCCGTACTCTGGCCGTACTCAAGACAATAGACGCGCTCCACGCGGAAATGACGACACCGCCGGCCGAAATTACAGAATCACCTCGCGACCATACAAATACCAAAACAACGCGATTCAAGCATCCCACAGCAACACAGCAGGTTACAAAACGGCGGGTTTACTACAACACTCACCCTGTAGATGGCTTCAGGTAGCAGCTGACCAGTAGACCAGTTTGTTTACATTCTAGGCTGTCGCTCGTTTTATGACGTCGGTACTTCTCACTCCCTTGTTTGTTGGAGAACTAAGACTTATTTGTATACCGCCACCTGCTGTTTATTTGTAGTAAAAGACTGGATCCCAATACGGTCAGAGATCCGTGCCATGTGAACAGAAAAAATTAGCATTTTCTCTGGCCGTTTTCTGGTACGGCCACACATGTGAAAACGGCCTCAGAGCTGCTGGCTGTTAGTGGACAGAGCTGCAGCTCATCTGCAAACAGCTCAGTTCCTCTTTGGAAAGGAAATTACAACAGGATGTACTAAAAGTATATAAATGAAGAAGAGGAAACAAAACTTTGTTGATCTTCTATTTTGTTTTCTTCTCAAGCAGATCGTTCCGATAAAACATTACTTACTTTAGTTGATCTGTGTGTTACAAACTGGATGATCTAATGTAGCTTAAATGTTTGTTTCTAACTAAAGTTTGTGCAACTAGTTTCTTCTATTTGTGGTTTTTCTGTCAGTTTCTAAAGAACACAAGGATGACGAGAGCAAAGTGACAGAATACATGGTGGGTGTTGGTGTGAGGTTGTTTCATGCTAACCTTCAGTCACAAAGAGGAAATAACATCATTATGTTCAGATCTGCAGCAGAGAAAAGTCTCTCAGTGTTCAGCAGCTGATAGAAGGACAGGAGATGTTGGGTCTGGTTCTGATTCTGGTCACTGGGCTTCAGTTTGAAGGTAAAGATCTGTTTTCTTCCTTTAAATGAAGCTGAGACAGTAAAGGGCACTTTGGTTCACTGTCATATTTAATAGAAATATGATTATGAACATATTGTATCTGCAAAAGTAAACATTTACTGCCTGCATATGTCATATTTAGAGACGAAAATAAATGTTCAGAGAATGTTCTTTGGTGTCATGAATTTTTACTGTAAGAGAAAAGAGCCATAAATTACTGTAGACGATAAATCTTAAAACCATACATTTTAGGACAAACTAAAAACAAATGAACATCATGTAAAATATAAAAATGACTTAATATAAAAAGGATGATGTTTGTAAAACTTGAATGTGTCTTTGTCTTTGCTGCAGGCACCAGGGGAGGAGAACATCATCTCTATCACAGAGCTGGAGATGATGTTGTTCTTCCTTGTAACAGTGGTTCATCTTCTTACTCATGCTCCATTGTTAACTGGCTTTACAGCACAGATACAAGTTCTCCATTGGAGGTTGAGAATGGAAAAGTTGTTCAGAGTTCACCTCGAGCTGCCAGGTTAAATGTGGACAGCAGATGTTCTCTGATCATCAACAACATCACTGCTGAGGATGCTGGACTCTACACCTGTCGACTTGGTTCATATTCTAACTTTGATGGCGCTGTGTATCTGAATGTTCTGACCAGTGAGTATGTAGAGCTGAATGATTTGACTCTGTCAGACTCTTTCCTTCTGATCAACATTGTGAAATCCTTGCGTTGGACGGATGTTTCTGACATCAACAGTTCTGACTTCCTTTTCTCTGAAGTCTTGAACTTATTTGGACTTTAACATGAGGGAACCTCTCAGTGACCTGATGCAGTCAGAGGTTCAAATGTTCTGTCAGAGTGAACCAATCATTTATCCAGCACTGTGTGACGGCTTCAACCACACATTACCCATCAGTCCACACACTTGGTTTTACTTTGCTGTTAGATATGTGATATTAAAGAGATTATTGATCTAATTTTATATCCAGCAATGATGAACTGAAACTCCCAATGTGGTTTTAGATTTTATTCTGCTTCCCTACCTCTGTTGGGGTTTCTGCTGCTTCCTGTTTGAGCTGAAGGCGGGGCCAAATGTTGAGGTCATCAGGAAGTTGGTTTATCAGAGTAAACATGTCCTCTGCTGCTGTGGAGCTGTTTAGATTGAAATAGTTTATCTTGTATTGCATGTTTCAATGGTTTGCTCAAACTACTGGATCATTTACTTTCAAATTTTCTTTTTTTGTTCCTTCATGCTGATGAATACCTGCTCAGATCTGCAATATTAGTGGAGTTTCTTATTTTTTATTCTACTTTTTACAGCCTGAGAAAGTTGTCTTTTTTAAGTTTCTCACTTCAGAGAAAGTCACTTTAACATCTTTGATACTGTAACATTTTTTATTTTTCCTCCAGTCTCTCCATCTCCACCAGATGCTGATCCAACAAAGGAAGACGTCACATTAAAGTGTTCTCTGTGGAGATACAGAGGGTTTGGTTATCGTCCAGAGAACAGTTTCCGCTGGTTGGATGAGAGAGGAACTGAGTTAACTGGTAAAGAAGGTGGATACACCTTAGGAGAACTAAGGAGCTGTGTTTCCTCTGTAACTGTGCAGCATCAGAGTGGCACCAACAGAAGATTCACCTGTCAGGTTTTTGTAGAAAACACCCTGAAGGTCGAAGCTCACTACCCACCTGTGTTTAAAGGTATGATTTGATTTTGTGACTGACTAAATAAGAAGAAAAACTGGAATAAGTGGAAATATGTGATTATTCATATTCTATCTAAAAGTCAAAGAAGTGGGTTTCACGTCTCTTTCTAGACAGATGAGACATGAAGGAAAACATGGTTGACTATTTTCCTTTTTTTCTGGTGGACAAAGAATATTTAAGTACTTTTGATGATGTATGTAAATAATAATATGAATGTGTGAGAGCGTAGGGTGATATTAATTCAGGTTTATGGCTTTTCTTTCACAAATTTTTGAATAAATAACAGTAAATATTGAAATAAGAATTTCTGCATGTAACAGGTCTTAGGTGTGAGGCATGACGCAAAGTTAAATTTGTTCTATAGACGGATACGGCGCATATAGCACAAGTTATGTGTGCAGAAGTTAGCAAGCTTATGGACAGGTTATGCGAATTTAAAGAAAAACCACAACATAAGTTTGTGTTTTGTTTAAGACATTCTAGAATATTTTATTGAACGTTTGGCGTCAGATGTCCAGAGAAACCACAACAGGTCATTGATCGATGATCAATTACCTGAGCTCCGGATGGGCCGGGTACATTTTACACCACCTTTTATACGACTACATCGTTTTGAAAGGATCAGTATCATCATTATTTTACTTTTACTTGTGCTTCTAATACTAATGCAGTAGCCCGATTTATTCAGACTGTAGGTAAACACTGTCTCCTCATGGCTAACGTTACGCTAAGCCACCGAGTAACAGAAGCTTTTTATTTGCGCCAACCTCAGTTGTGTGGTTCATAGAATGTAATTAAGACACCTGATTGTAACAGACACCAGTACTATCCATGCACTGGGGCCAACTGGCACTGAAAGTTGTAAACACCGACATGGAAACTGATATGAGTTGCACAGTGTAAACATTCCATAGCTAACATTAGCTAGCAGCGATAACAGGGTTTTATCAAGCTGGTTTCTATTCCCAGGAAAACTCTAAACTGTCCTGTCGCTTTTTTACACAAATAGTGCTAATAATTAAAAATTAGAAAACATAAAGTGCTGTCACACACAGTTTTGTTTATTTTTTTGTTTTATGTAAAATGATTGTAAAGAGCTTTAGATCCACATCTGCAGACCAACATTGATCTGATCAGTTTAACCTTCTCAAAACTGCTGAAATAAAAACAAGTTCATTAATGACTCTGGCTGTATAACGGTTCATATATTTTTTACCAAAGACATCCACTACAGCCCTATTATTTTTGCACCACTGGTACTGAATGTATACAGAGTTGTTTAATACTTGAACACATGCAAGATTTTTATGTATGGAACTAAAATAGCTTTGTAAAGTTCTGTAGGGCAACTTTAAAAAGTGACACCAGAACAAAATATTTAGAGGCTGCTACAGACAGATGCAAAGAAGGTGTATTTGATTACGGTACGTTTAGTCATACCTTTAAATGAACTCTTTTGAACATTTTTAACCAGTAATACATCCACCAGGTGGAAATTGATTCTGTAGTTTGAAGAGAAAGATCTGTATGGCTTTAATGCTGACCAGCTATATATTCATTTATTAAAATAAAATTGTAAAATGTTATTTTGACTGCACTTTCTTATTTATCTTCAAACTGATTTTATTGTTTACCTGATTAAAGCCAAAACCACACAAAGAGTGATATTATTATTAGCTAAATGCAATGCTCAATATTAACCTGAGTGTGTCTTTTTCTACCAGTCCATATCTACCACAGAGCTGGAGATGATGCTGTTTTACCCTGTAGAAGACCTTCATCATCTTCATCATGCTCCTCTGTTAACTGGTTTTATAAGAGAACTAAAGACATGAACAGTCAACCTGAAGTTCAGAAAGGAATCATTGTTCAGAGTTCATCTCGAGCTGCCAGACTGAGTTTGGACCATAACTGTTCTCTGATCATCAACACCATCACTGCTGAGGATGCTGGACGCTACAGCTGTCAGATTTGGGCTGGAGTCCTCTATGATACAGATGTTTATCTAAATATGATGAGCAGTAAGTAATCTGAAGATACTGACTCAACCCTGAAATCCCTGTATGCAGTCGGCTGTTTAGATCATGATGTATTGTTATCATCTGAGGGCCTCCAGGACTGGAACTGGATCTTTCTGTGTGTCAGAGACTAAACAGAAACATTTCAGTTCTCTTATTCTGATGTTCTTCATGTTGTAGTGAAAAAAAAGTTCCTTCATTTTACTTCCAGTGCTCCACCTTCAGTTACTGCCAGCTGTTAGTCTGCAATGTTTCCACAGAACGGCTTCTATTCATAACCATAAAAAAGAAAGTTGTCTTTGTTGTTTTTCTCATTTAATAAAACATTGTTTCTTTATTTTTGATATTGAAAAATAATATTCTTGTTTCCTTTCAGTCTCTCCATCTCCACCAGATGCTGATCCAACGAAGGATGAAAACGTCACATTACGCTGTTCTCTGCAGAGATACACATCATTGGGTCCTTGTCCAGAGAGGAGCCTCCTCTGGGTGGATGAGACAGGAACTGAGCTGCTTGGTGAAGGTGTTGGGTACGAGTTTAGACAGAGTGGATGTGATTCTTATCTGACTGTGAAGCTGCAGAGCAGCAGCAGATACACCTGCCGGTTTGTTGAGGGAAACACAGTGAAGATAGAAGCTCACTATGGATCTGAAGGTATGATGTCATCACACATCTGTATCTACAGCCTTAATATTTGTTCATGAAGTAGGTCATTTTCACCTGATTTCAGCAGCAGATGAGATCTTTAACCATTTTAGTTCCAGAGCAAAGCTGCAGATTGGAGAACATACCTGCAAAACCAAACCAAAACTTATGATCTAGAACAAATATTATAATCACTCTGATTAATAATCTGATGATATAGATGATAAACATTGAACACATTATTAGGATCACTGAAACATTTAGTTATTATTTCTTTGTTGCCCTGAAGGACCTCAACAGTAAGTAGCTCATCATCTGTTAAATAGGAGCAGCATTAAAAACTCTAACCTGTTTTCAGAATCCACGTTTAGTTTGGTTCTGTTAAAGTAGAACTGGCATGTAATTCCCCGCAACGTTTGGGCCCTTTTTAGCCACACTCTAAGTACCTTAATACGACGGCTGCAGCCGAAACCACTAAATTGCTAAGAGGTCTTACGCCAAACCGGATGTGCGTCAGCGTCCGCCATGATAAGATGCATAAGAATTGGGCTTCCAGTTAGGAAGGAGTTAGGGAAAGGGGCCTGTATGCTAACTATCGTAGCCACTTTAGCGTAGGGACCTCTGATGCTAACTAACTGGCGATTAGGAATAAAGGGAAAAGACTAGCGCATGTGAGTCATAGACTGTAAAAAAAGAGTACAACAACCTCTTCCGAAGTTTTATTTTGATATGCGTCATTCATGTGCGTTTACGTCGCGTTTACGTCGCGTAATGACGTCGGGTAGAAAGGCTGTTCGAAATGGGCACATTCGCGAACAGCTCCCTAGAATACTAGCCATAGTGTTCTCACTGTTGACCACATGAAAGGTTAAGGATTAGTTGCTAGTGTTAGCGCTTAGAGGCTAACATTCAGTGGTTTTGGATACAGGGGATATCAAAGGATCGCTTGCTGTAATTCAGCCTTGTTGTAGAATTGCAGGTGTGACGAGATAGCCTTTCTGTTAGCATTAGCACAGAACGACCGTGTTTCGGAGGGCGGGGCCTAGGCTATGCGCTTCTGTGGTCAATGAGTCTCTAACGGTATTTCGAATGTTCAACTATAATATATCATCTTTTTTCCCCCAAATAAAAGCATACTAGCACCAATGCTACGTAAACAAACTGGGGTATTAGCTGTAAAGCTAATTCTGAATGTTAGCTAAGAAGCTAATTGTAAAGCGAACAACTCAAACATTGCCACAATGTCTACTAACAGCTGAAGGATATTATTGAGGAAATATGCTTACTTGTACAGGGATATTTGCTGGTTCACAGAGAGTTGGTATTAATCCTGGTAGAAGTTTAAGACGATCTGTGAATCCACTGCTGTATCGTCCCAAGTTGGAAAAACAGTCGTCCTAGAAATGTTTGCCACAAACTACCACACGCTTCAGCAGTCGGTCGGGCACATTCCCTGCATACATAAAATCTATCCACAAGCTTTTCAGTGGCTCAGAAGTGGGGAGGACAAAAACGTTTATGTTCTCTTTTGTACACCCAGGTACAGAGCAGTTTGGATGCGGTCTGGACTCCATGCTGTTGGTTCGTTGTTTGCCTGTCACCGTAGCTCTCGCGCCGCGGAGGGAGGGACTTGCAGGGTGTAGTTCGGGGAATTGGCTGGAACTCAACACGTAATATGCAGAAACGTGTAATAATATGCCGACCTGCCAAACAGCCCATTTCTGAGTGCTAATTTCACTATGTAAGCAGACATAACCCAGAACAAAGGAAAGACTAATCAGTCATTTTAACCCCTTAGGGGCCATAGGCAGGCTGGGGGAACTAAAAGATACGATCAAAAACCTCAAAAAATGCCTGCCCCAAATAATCGACAATAAACTTGTTTTATTATGGTACATTCCCCAAGGTTGCGCCCCGTTTTGAACCAATCCTAAACGCGCTAAAGCACTAAACGTATGAATGATAGACAAAAAATAATACTGCGATCAGCTATTATAAGCAGGACTCCCCTCCTCCGCCTTGCTGCTCTGCGAATCTGTTACAGAGAGACAAAGGAAATTTACCCAGGTCACGCTGCTAACAACACTTGTGGCTTTTAAAATGTTCCCCGCGGTTCTGCTCCTAAGATAGCAAAAAACGGTTTAAAAAACACAACAGGGTTTGATAGACCAGCTGGTTTCAGCCCTCAGTGACTGAACTGCAGTGTTCTGGGCTCTGTCTACAGTCCGATGACTAGCTGGTTAGCTTTAGCCAACAGCTGAACCAGAGCTGAAGTCAATGAGAATAAGCTTTATTGACAAACTAAACCAAAGGTTAAAGCAATTAATATTATAAAATGTGATAAAATGTTTGAAAGATTAAAAAGCATCAAATTAAGCCTTTAATTTAAAATACTAACATAGTTAAAAATATGTATAATATAATGGTTAATAATATTACTTTTCTTTGTATTTATTGACGTTACTCAAGTTTCTTGATTTATTTTCGTGTATCACAAACTTAGTTATGAAAAAAAGAAGTCATTGAAAACTTAATTAAATTTTTTGTTAAAATTAGTTCATTGAAAAATAACAAAATGACTGGGGAGGCACTTAAAATATATATTTTACATTTTGTGATATTTATTGGTAATTGTCGATAACGATCAATATCACTATTCCTTTATGGATATGCTCTTTTTCTATACCATAGTTTAATCAGACTGTAAAAATCATATTACTGCACCCAGGTATGAAACACCTGGAACGTCAGAATACAGAAAAAGATGCAACACATAAACGACCAAAAGCAATTACAGGCATGGACCTCATTTGTGGCAAATTTTATGTTTTCTTACTCACCCTGAGAATTTTGGAGCCAGTCTGAGCCGTTCATAAGTATTTATATCCACATCCTCCACCAGCGTAAAACGGGAGTGGTAGGTTCAGTCCACATACCGCTTATAATAAGGTTCAGTCTGCCCCAAACGGCAAAATTTTACCATGTTTGTTATCCACTTGTACTTATGAACACCCCTGAAGTGCTACTGTATGTTCTTTCGGGCTGATTTGGACGAAATACACAATTACGCAACAGTAGGACGTCCAGTCTGTGTTTTACCGCGACAGATTCACCAGGCTTTACAGTCGTGCTGCGACAAAGAGGAGAAGAAGTTAAACATCAATTAAACAGGTTCTCTTCACCATCTCATTTACAGTTCCAGTGGAACCAGAAGGGTCTCTTTTGAGCTTCATCATGTTGACTCTGAAGATCTCAGGACTGATCCTGATGGTTGGAATCACTGTTGGTATCATTAGAACCAGAGGTGAGAAAACTGGACCACAGTCGAGCAAAATGTACAGAATTGTGATGTTAACAACTTTATTTTCTTTCAGGAATCAAAAAACCTCAGAAAGACATTAGCGTAAGTAAAACACTCAAACAAAATAAATACCTTCATAGACATTCTTGATATGGTCTCTAAATGACAAACATTTTGTAAATCTTATTTTTTATTTGAATTATTACGCTTAGAAATGTTTTTTTTCTGTTGTAGCACTTGTGATGTTTTGAAATTTTAGTGTGTTTCTGTGACTTTTATCAAGTTAATGTCTGGTTGTATCTCTCAGGTTCATTACGCTGTTGATGACGACACTGTGAGCTATGAAAACTATGGAGAACATTCTGCTGCTGCACTCAGCTGAGTTTCATCGCATCAAATACAGATAATATAATAATGTTGCTTAATTTTAATGAATCACAAACTAGTCCAAAATAATATATTGCTTTGAGTTAAATTTAATTTCAGTAGTAATATTTTTAAATGTTACAACCTGCCTAGTGCCATACAGGTGATAACAGAAAAATGATTAATTTTCCTTCAAGCAGCTCAGGACACAAATCTGTCAAACTTAACAGGTGTTTATTATTAAAATCAATGGAATTAATACTTCAGTGTGGATCTTTGGCAAAATAACAAACAAAAATAAACTACTTTCCCTACGGGAAAAAAAAAGAAACTACAACAAAATCCTTCCTTCCTAGACTAAGAGTAGAGGAGAAAACTTAAAGGTTGAATACGGAACATGGGCACCAAAGTGTCATCTAGTGCGTTGAGGTTGTAGTTGAGTATTGCAAAGCTGTTTTACTGACAGCCAACTTTAGCCGTTAGCTAGCTTTCTTTCCTTTCTCCATGAGAAATTTAGCCATTTCTGCGTACGTTTTGATGCTGTTAATTTTTTTAATTTGTGTCCATCTGTTGTAGGCTTCACCTAAACCAGCTCTTGTTTTAGATATTATAAGGTCGCCCCGCTTCTAAAAAAGAAATCTATGGGGCATTAGACACAGCAGCTAAACTAACAGAGTGCTCCATTTTCTACAGTAAATGCCAGTTTATGTTTTATTGTATTTTAATGCATTAGCATTCATTTACAAAGTAAACGCACATTGAGTGATGTGAGGCTAACCCAGCTAGCTGGGAGAGACCTCACTAATGTTTCTGCTGAGGACGCTTCTGAAGTAAATCATGGTGCAGAGAGATGAGCCTGAGAGTTTTCAATGACTGAGCAGGAGAACGGCATCTTCACTGGACTTTTCTGCTGCCTGCTGTTTCTGGTGGACTGAGAGACTGATGAAGGAGCTGGAACATCCTCCACCATCTTCTTCCTTCAGCTGGAACTGAATGTCAAATGAAGTTCTACAGGAACACGGGGCCTCATTTATCAACTAACCTGTACATGCTCCCTCTTTGCAGTGTCATCGGCAGACACTGAGCTAACTTTCACAGTTAAACTGATGGTTGCACTTTTTAACTGCATTTTAGACATCAAATCCTGGATGGCAGAAAACTTTCTCCAGCTCGACCAGAAGTTTTAGTCGTCTGTCCCGAGGCTCAGAGAGAGAAACTTTTACCAAAACTACAATCATTGTCTTTTAATCCAACTTTACAAGAGAAGAATAAGGATGGGTATCGTTTAGGTTTTATCCGATACCGGTGCTAAACCGGTACTTTTGAAACGGTGCCGGTGCTTAAACGGTGCTTGAACCGGTGCTTTAAGAATGGAAAACATACGTACTTCATCCAAAAACCCTCTTACTTAGTTATTTTTTGTAGGGCTGTCAAACAACAAAAAATGTGATCTAATTATTCACAGGGTATCAATAAATGAATCACCATTCCTACAGTGTGTAAATAAAAGGACAAATAAAGATGCAGTTGCTCTTTAAAAAAATTAAATATAGGAGAAATCAATTACATTTTTGTTTTGAACTCCAATAACAAATAGAGGCAGAACTAAGCCAAATATATGGATAAAATCAACAGTGGTATATCAGTATTCTGTGATAAATATCACATAAATAAAATGTAATATAGACTTAGTAATCAAATGTCACCATTGATCGTTTTTCAAAAGCAAACAGCAGATTCTCCAGTTCACCACAGCAGGAAATAAACGCTTATTGTGAAGATGAACAGAGCTAGGCTACTTCCGCTAGCATTTAGCACTAATTTAAGTCCGAAAACGTCACCTCAACTGAATAATTTTGTATTTTTAATACAGCGGTATCTCACTATGAAATGTACTGAAGCTATACAGTGAGACAGAATGCATAAATATACATAAATACGAAACATTTAAACTTCAAAGACCGCACACCCCAAACTCTGACTGCACTGCACACACAGCAAACACCGAAACGCAAACGCACCCGCCAGAGCTGATATCGGATAATTCCCACAGACAACTTATGAATTTATCTTATCACCACAAAGCCAATAAGCCATTAATAATATCCTCACATGTCATTTAGGATCACAAACACCTGCTGCTGTGCAAAAATCCGTAGTTTGGCTGGTTAGGAAGGGGAGGTGATGTGGTGCGGGCTGAATTACAAACAGGGCGCTGTTCTATGTTTGCGCTCAATGCGTAAAACAAACTCCAAAAAAACAGTTAATTCTAGGAATTCATCCACCCGCGTTGGTACGTTAATTTCCACAGCCCTAACTTTTAGCAGTTTTTTTACACAAAGATAACCATGTTTACCTAATCACTCTGGACTGATGGCACGCAGGATCCACAGTGCTTAACATCTCGGGGGGGACCGAAATAAAGCACCGAAATGTGCCCTGCTTTTCGGTCTGGTTACTACCGTTCATCACGGCACCGAATCTCGGTACCCATCCCTAAGAAGAACCTGGACCTGATTTTTGACTCTGAGATTACTTTTATACCACACATAAAAAAATATCACTAAAATAGGATTTTATTATCTAAAGAACATCGCCAGAGTCCGCCCCAATCTCTCTTGGGCCAACACGGATTCACTGATGCAGGCTTTTATGACCAGTAGAACTGATTACTGTAATGCCCTGCTAAAAGAGTATTTAAGTTTGGGTCGTCGGGTAGCGCTTTTGTAGTTCAAATGAGACCACAAATGCGACTTAGGGCTTCACAAAATACGGTCGGTGGAGCATCCTGCAAGGTTCTCTGGGTGGAGCATACTCGGCAGGTACATATAAATGGAAGATACGTAGCAGCACGACTGAGCCTGCAAAGAAAAGGAAGAGTATGTCTGAGGAGGCGAAGAAAAGAAAACGGGCAGCATGATAGAGAAAGAGCTCCGACTAGAGCGAACATTGGACCGACTTTCACTCGTTGGCGAGAGTTGAGGGAGGCTACAAGATGCTGATGGTCGCTTGCTTTTGTTGCTGCTGGACTTGTAGTAATTTAGAGGAAAAAGCATTGAGGAAGGGGAGGAATCCTGAAATGAATGATGCACTTATTACGGAAACTGTATGAGGGTCAAATACTTGTGGGCATAAATCGTAATTTAGAACTTTAGTCACACACAAAAAAGTAACATGGAACGTAGATTTAGCCAACTATTCCAATAATATTGTAACAATGCAGCCACTAAAACAGTCTCTGAACCTTTTTACAACAACATTCTCCAGATTTTCACAGACAATGCAAATGGATATTACATACTAAACTGTTAGAAAATACGTTTTTTTCTTTTCTTCATCTTTGTGTAAACCTATCTGGTTAATTCTAGACCGTTTCAAAAGTATGTCAGTTTCACAGAAAAATAAATGACACTTTCATTATTATGTTTTATTTAGTTTTCATACTTTCATGAAGTCATGCAACATGTTCTTCCTTATCACTGGACATCGTTATTTACTAAGCCGGTCCAGGATAGCCTCCAAACAAATAACGTCCGTGTGACGCGACGGTAGGCTTAATTATTTACGACAGCGGTAATGGACAATTCCGCTTCGGACCAGTAGGGGGACCCGACAGCAAAAAGTCTTTGGTGTTGCTTTAATAAAAAGCTGAATTTGTTACCACTGGGCCTTTAGTCTTTGAAGCACCTTGAGTTGCATTTCTTGTATGAAAAGCGCTTCCTATTTGATAGCTGGATGGATTGAACTGTACTTGCACACAGCTCTGTGCGTATGAACAGTTCTACACACTGTACTATTTACAATCCTCTATTTGTGCGTAGAATTGTTCCTAGATATAAGAACCGCTCTGACCATGTGTACTCACGCAATCTAGCGGCAGATTGGGGGAACTGAAACAGCGAAATTCCTTTTTTTGACTAAATCTGGTTAATTGAGCGTGTATTTATCCACAGAGGATTGTGGAGGAACATGCGTACAACTGACCTCTCCATGTTTGATAAATCCAACTTGTGATTGTACAAATATTCCAAATGACATTTGTAGAAAAGAATATAGGACAGTATCTACAGACGGTTGATAAATGACGGCCCTGGGTAGCAAATTCTCAACTCTTCAGCATCCCATCAGGCCTGCAGTTGGGGATCAATTTAGTTTGAACAACTTGTGTGTATATCAGGGAGTTTGTCCCTCTGTCTTTGGTTTTAATTATGTGGAAATCAGAAACTGAGACTTTATTACAGAGTGAAATATTTTGAACAGCTGTGAATTGCATTATTTGTTTGAAATAATGTTAATTAGAAAGTTATAATGATTTAGCCTGTGTACTGCTTGCATATTGATTGGCAAACATCTTGAGTAAGAAAGAAGTATAGATATTGGTTACTCCCCCCTCATATAGTCTGAATGCCCACCCAGGGGCGCTACAGCCGTAGTTGAAAAAACATGTTGTACAAACTACCTCCCAGCAGCTGAGGAGTGGAGGCAGAGCCATTGGTTAATGGCCATCATGTGACTGACAGCAGCCAGATCATTTTTATGTTGCTAAATTGTTATTCATAGTTACATTTTTATGTTGAGGCACAGGAAGGCGTCCACACACATGCACCCTGCAGAAAAATAAAATATAGAATAATCTTTTCAAAAAAGAGCACTTGGGGCAGCAATAGCCCCCACCCCTTCATAAACTTCTTCACAACTCCTACAGAACCCTGCCGCTAAGACATTTTTTTATTTTTTCTTCTCTGTGACATGCATGACCTTGAGTTCTGGAAATTCTTATTTTTATTTGCAATATAAGCAGTGAAAGGCCTGTTTAGCTGAAGTCTAGCTCTAGTAGACATGATGAAGTATCTCACTGACCAAATGTGGCCCACAGGCCTGAGTCTGACACCTCTGCTGTAAGGAGTCCACTTTGACCCGTCTGGATTCTGTTCTGACTTGGTTTAAGTTCTCTGTCTGCAGAGTCTCCGAGCTGCTGGCTGTTAGTGGACTGACTGCCCAAAATTAATCTGAAAGATTTCTGATTCATCCAAAAAGCAGCTGCTTCAGTATGCATATCACAAACTTATGGTCAATAGAATTTGATTTGTAACAAACAACTAACCTGATAAATGTTTCATCAAATACCTGAATGTGGAGAATTCGTCTTCATCTCACCATCAAACATCAGCTTTTTCATTCCATACTATGCAGTGCATCAGAATACATTAAGCGTATTGTTGCATGTTATGTTGCATACAAATATTTCAATACTGTTAATGTTAAGTCTTTGTTAAAGGCTCTTTAGTGTTAAAAATAAAAAAAACGCAACACTTAAAGCAGGTTTTAAAGCAGTTTTTACCTATGTAAATATGGCAATGTGATTTCATCGGCATAATATTTTATATCGGAATGAAACATGTCCACCTGTTTATCCCTTCCTCATCTCTGGGCCCTTTAAACAGGCATGATTTTCTTCCCTATCAAAGTATTATACTTCATACTGATGACACAAATCCTCTGTGGGATTAGCACCTCAAAACAGTGTGACACTTATGACATTTCATCTAGAGATGCCACTGTTTTTCTCTAATTAGACCGTTTCTGGTGTGTCTCCTTTCAGTTTCTCCTGTTTTGTGTACTTTACATTCTGTTCTGCTAAATGGTCAATGAGCATGAGACAGCACACCGGTCTGACAGGATGTCTGGGGCAGTTTAGGCAAGGCAAGGCAATTTTATTTGTATAGCACACTTTCAACACAAGGCCATTCAAGGTGCTTTACATGATTCAGTGATAATGAAACCACGTGATTACAGACACAACATATACGTTTAACAGTAATCAATCAGTAAGAAAAGATAATCTAAGGAACAAATTTATGTAATTAATACACAATCAGTTAAAAAGAAATAAAAAGTAAGAATAGAAATTAAACCACAACAACATATATATATATATATATATATATATATATATACATATACATACACATGCACATACACATTTATATATATACATATATACACATACATACACATACATACACATACACATACATACACGTACACATACATAATTTAAGGAACAAATTTGTGCAATTAAAACAGATTAAAACAGATCAAACAAAATCGGGTAAACAAAACAAAAAGGTGATCAGAAAGCAATTTAAGATTCAAATGCAGCTCTGAATAGTAGAGTTTTTATCTTTGATTTAAAAGAGCCTAGCGATTCAGCGTTTTTGCATTCTTCTGGAAGTTTATTCCACAATTGTGGAGCATAGAAGCTGAAAGCTGCTTCTCCCTGTTTAGTTCTAATTCTAGGGACGATTAGTAGGATAGAGTTGGAGGACCTGAGTAGTCTGCTGGGTTGATATAGTGACAGCATATCTTCAATGTACTTTGGTGCTAAACTGTTCATTGATTTATAAACAAGTAGGAGTATTTTAAAGTCTATTCTCTGAGCTACAGGGAGCCAGTGTAAGGACTTTAGAACTGGGGTGATGTGTTCTACTTTCCTGTACTTTACTTTAGGTTTTCACAGTGGTCCACACTGTTTTCTACACCTACAAAGAGCAGAACTTTGAGGCAAACGATATAGTGTAGCAACACAGCTTAGTGTGAAGTAAAAGGAAATTATTAATGGTTCTAAACATAAACTTGTGGTCTGCATTTCTATTCGGACCTTTTGTACCATTTTGGCTTAAAAAAATCCCACAACATTTATCCTTCAAAAATATAATCTCATTTTAAATGCAGTGTACATATTTCTAACCTCAGTTTTGTTACAAAACATCAAACAAAACCACCAACACAAAGAACAAGGACATCCCAGTCTTGTTTTGAGAAGGTTATGATGTTCCCTCCATTGAGGACCTTTTCCGGGCCAGGGTCAGGAAGCGGGCCAGAAAAATCACCACAGACCCCTCTCACCCTGGCCACAATCTGTTTAGGCTCCTCCCCTCAGGCCGGCGTTACAGAGCGCTGTACGCAAAACCACCCGACACAAGAACAGTTTCTTCCCCCAGGCTGTCGCTCTGATGAACTCTGAATAGTCACAGAGTATGAGTCCATTCACATGAACAATAAACTAAAACTCTGCATTGCTGTGTATACTTACTGTACAATAACCCCGGTTTGGTGTATATATTATCCTTTATTATATATTTGTATTTATTTTTATTTCTGTTTTAATTTCACTTATTTAAGTTCTGTACTGGAGAGAAAAGTTGCCGGAGTCAAATTCCTTGTATGTGTCATACTTGGCCATTAAAGCTGATTCTGATAATCATTTAGCCCTGCTTTGTACAGTCAATGTTCCAGCTACTTTTAAAGACAAAATAAAAATGGCACCTTTTTCAATTGCCTAACTAAAATTCTAGTACGTATTACATTTTATACATTTTTAAAGCTCAAGTATGCATGATACAAGATATTTCATTGTGGTTTAGTAGTTTTTGTTTTTTTTATGAGGGAGGGTCCCCACATATCGCTATCGGTTTATATCGTTATCGGAAATTATGAGTTAGGCTATATCAGTATATCGGATATTGGTAAAAAAAGCCAATATCGAACATCCCTAGTTATTTGTTTAGCGTTTTCATTACTAAACTTGCCAAACATATAGGGGCAGTCATGGTTTAGATCATGCCATTAAAAATGATCCAAAATGCATGGCTTGAATGCTTTGACACGAGTAGATTCAGGTCTAAAAACTGTCAATTTAACAACAAAAGGGCATTCTTTTCATGTTAGATTTAGGTCTTTGTTTAGCTGTTGTGTTTAATGTTCGATGATGCATCTCAGGGTGGTCAGGACCAGAGTGTCAACATCATTGTTTAGGTTTGTCTCTGAGCTGCAGTTCTTCACAGGGAAGGTGCAGTTCTCTGGGATTCCCACCAGTCTGCTGAAGTCCTGAACCTGGAAGGAAAAACCAAAACATTTCAGGTTGGAAACAACAAACTACAGAAATGCCTTGCTTCCACGGAACAGTACAGCATTTGTCAGTGCAAATCGGCATGCTAATTTTTGTCCTGGAGTATTCAGGTTGGAAACAACAAACTACAGAAATGCCTTGCTTCCACGGAACAGTACAGCATTTGTCAGTGCAAATCGGCATGCTAATTTTTGTCCTGGAGTATTCAGGAGAGCGTTTCCTCCACCAGTTAGAGGTTCAATGGGTAGGTGGGGTTAAACCCTAATGCAGTAGGATGTCTTGTGATTCTCACAGCCTAGTTTATGCTTCTCCGACCGCAAATTTGCACTTACTGTGTGTCCAGACCAAACGCGATAGGAGCGATTAGAGCTTCAGGTTTACATGTAAAATCACTGGAGGAGCGCGATGAAGTGCGACTTGGTGTACCGCGACACTTCAGACACAAGCAGTTTGCTATACAGAGACAGAAATAAAAAAATAAACTATTTAGACAGGAATCCTCTTAAGAGGTTTGTGGGTGGCTCTTAAAAGAGCCGTTGTTGCTGTAAAATCACCTCTCGGCCTAGAAGTCAGCCTTAAACAATATATATATATATATATATGTATATATATATATGTATATATATATATATATATATATATATATATATATATATACATTAAACCCATACATGTCACCTACTTGCCCATACTGCTGCACAATGAATACATATCATGATATGGAAGTTATTTGTACTTAAATGGACCCTGAAAACGTTGCAACTGTCTCCATATATGGGGACAGTACCGAGGTGCAGTTGCAACAGTCATTTAGGTGTAATAAAACTCATAACTGCATAATTTTCAAATCTTTTTTACTATGTTTGAGACCAGCGACTGAGTCCATTGACTTAATAACAATATTGAAAAGGTAAAACATTCAAGTTTAGTGTAGTAACAAGCAGTAATGGATGAACCACCTAAAGCACACAAACAGATTATTTTACAGTTGCAACACCATGTGGGGACAGGTGTAACAATTACACAAACATTCCAATCATTTAAAAGTTTTCTATGTAAGGATTCCCAGCAGATTGCATGAAGTCGTTGACATGGTGTTGAGCCCCTTTGACGCAGGCCTGCAACCACAGCAATTCCTCAGCAATTCCTCAGCAGTCCCTCACACTGAGAAAGCAGGAAGCGACAGTGGAGAGGAAAAACTCCCCTTTAACAGGAAGAAACCTCAGGCAGAACCCTAGCTCAGGATAAGCGGTCTCTGCCACGACCGTCTGGGGGTCTGAGGATGCTCCGTCATTTAGAGCACCACGTGGACCGATGTTCACCATCCAGCAGGGGGCACCATAGTTGAGCAGGACACCAGAGCGGGCGGAGCCTCTGTAGAGAGAGAAACACGAGGTTAACAATTGCGATAACAGCAGAAAAAATATATCTGGAGAGTAGTAGAAGAGAAAAGTAAAATAACAAAGCAGGGTGGTCAGTATGTATGCCTTTAGATCTCTATGTTCACACTGATGAAAAGCATATGAATGAACCGCTTTTATCCACTTTTTCAAGGTTGGACGTTATATGGATGTAGACTTTTAACCTCGTAGACTCACAGAATTTAAAACGTGTTTTAATTAAGCACTTTGGAAAGAGTTGACTGGATTTTATGTAAGTGTTCATCCACATAGCCTTTTCCTTTTCCTGGGGTTGAGCAATCTGTAAATGAAAGTAATGACCTGTCAGCACTGATTTTGATTGGATTCTGATGTGCAGATCTGATGACAGCTTAGTTTTATGATTTTGGTTTGACTGAATCGCGTAGTTTTTTTCTTGTTTCATGAAATGCCTGTGTTATGGCAGGAAACACTGACAAAAGGAATGGAGAGAATTCTGTTGACATTTGGAGGTTTTATTACAGAATACTCACAGGTCAGAATACTGACCTGTCTCAATTTTACAACAACAAGCTTATATCATTTCTAGTAGCCTTGCGTCTATCTACACTACTGATGAAGTACGACTCTCAGGGTGAGAGTAACAGACTTGACAGCGCCTTTCTCTTTGATTAGAAAGCTGTGAATTTGTAGACCTTCCAGGATGCCCAGTCAGGAAAGCCATTTCCATGGTAAAAGCAGGATGTAGACTATCATTATCAAAACACTCCGACCATAACTTGGGTAAAAGCGTCACTCAATAAGACTAACATTCAAACTAATACTACAACATTAAGTAAACATGCGTCACAGATGATTACAAAGTACAGATAAATCATAACACTAAATTTTTCCACCTGTCAAAGAAAACATCAGAACATTATCAAACTCACTTCTGCATCTCTCAATTATAAAGAGTCTTGGATTCATTTTGGATCTTTGACTTTATTTATTTGACTTTACCAGAACTAATCTAGTCACACACATTCTGGGTGCAGTCATGCTTCAGTTTATGTCGATAAGAAACATTTATGGTGGCTTGGACGCTTTGACACAACTGGTTGGATTTAGGGCCAGTTGTAACCGTCTAACTCAGGATCAGAATATCAACATCGCTGTCCAGCTGTTTCTCCGAGTGGTAGTTCTTCACAGGGAAGATGAGGTTCTCTGGCATTCCCACCAGTTTGCTGAGCCCCTTAACCTGCATGTAAAAACAGCAACACTCAGGTTAGAAATGATAAAAAAAATTACAGTTGAGAAGAGAAAGATTGACTTAACCACTACAAAAAGGGATTTAGAGAATTTCTTCAGTTATTTAATATAAAAGAATCAACATTCAATGTTTAAAGAAACTTGCTGAGCATATATCATAAGAAGTAACACCACAACCGAAATAATGTACCCTGTTCTGAAGCAACCTGCTCATGTAGACGGTTTTTAGATTGTTTTTTATTTCTTCACAGGCTTCATCAATCTTGGTGAGAATGGCCACATGAGGAATCTCTACAGAGAGGAAACACAGTGAGTAAGTTATAGTTCACAAGCACACATTTAAGGTTCTGAGGTTTGACAAATTATACAGTAAACACAACAAATTCAGTTTTTTGGTAAATGCATTGAAAATAGAGTAACGTATTTTTGTTAATAATAACATTTTCTCTCACTCAGTTCATTAGCATCATTTCTGATGTCCTGAATTGTCTCCACTAAATTATCTGTCAGTAGATGTAATGTATTGGCATCAATGACAGAAACCAAGATATGGACTTTGTCGTTGATAGCTGGACTCGCATTGTAGAACCAATCAGATTTGGACAAAGAACTCTCAGGGCTGAACTATAAAGAGGTAAACAGTCAAATAGTCATAATAATATTAACAAATTATTGTTTGCTTCCGTAGATTTAACAAATGCTGCAGAAACCTTACAATGTAACCATCCCTGATATGTCCCTTCATGGCCTTTTTCACGTCTTTCACATGGACTCTTCTCTCTCTTCGATTGGCTTTTTCCAAACCCATCATGTCATTTAGTACAAAAGGATACATGTCACCCTTGATTCCTTTTCTAATCCTGTAGGTTTTGTACTGGTAAGGAGAGAAAGACAAACATTCAAAATAACACACTGAATTTTAAAACCCAAAATGTTGTAATTGTAATTGAAACATAAGATTTTGCTCCCAACCCCTATGGCCCCTCCCACAGGTGGTGAGCTCATGGGAAGGGGGGCCCATGGTGCCTCTTCAGGTTAAACCCTGCCGAGCCCCATGGGTAAAGGCCCGGCCACCAGGCGCTCACCAACGTGCCTCACCTCCAGGCCTGGCTCCAGAGTCTGGAAACACCAGACCAAGTTCTCTGACAAAATCATCTATCTCAAAATGTAATACTGGGATAATCAAATAAAAAATATTTAATTGAGGATTTAACTGTTCATTCTCTTCTTCTGTTCCCTTGATTGCTTCTGATAGCCAAATGCTCAAAAGATCATCAAGCGGTTTTCCAAGCACCACGTAAGATATGAAGATGGGTAGTAACGGAATCTAAGATCTATATTGATTATTAACACTTGCTTTAAAAATATTAAAAATTATATCAGTCAGACATTTATAGCCCCCACTATTCTAAGAAATGCACAAGAGCAAATATTCTCTGTACTCTCGCTGTGTTTGTGTGTGTCTGTGTGCACATGCACTACTATCTATACGCCATACTGAGGACCGTTTCTTGACTTTGAACCAACACTGTAAGGACATGTATTGCTAAATGATGACATTTGGGTGCAGTGTAAGATGGGCGTTGGCCGAAGGAGGTGGCCGAAGGCGCGGACCTTAGCGTTCCGATCCTCGGCTGCAGAAGCTGGCTCTTGGGACGTGGAACGTCACCTCTCTGGTGGGGAAGGAGCCGGAGCTGTCGTGCGAGTTGAGAGGTTCCGACTGGACATCATCGGCCTGGCCTCGACGCACGGCTCTGGCTCTGGAACCCGTCTCCTCGAGAGGGGTTGGACTCTATTCCACTCTGGAGTTGCTCCTGTTGAGAGGCACCGAGCTGGGGTGGACATCCTTGTTGCCCCCCATCTCGGTGCCTGTACGTTGAGGTTTACCCCGGTGAATGAGAGGGTAGCCTCCCTCCAACTATGGGTGGGGTACGGGTCCTGACTATTGTTTGTGTTTACGCACCAAACAGTAGATCAAATTACCCACCCTTCTTGGAGTCCTTCGAGGGGGTGCTGGAGAGTGCTCCTTCTGGGGACTCCCTCATTCAATGACAGTGAGACCTGGAGAGGCGTGGTTGGGTGGAATACACATTGCCTCTGAAAGATTTTTTTCGTCTTTTTGCATTGAGACGGTTCTTCCCACTGGCGTCGCCAATGTGTCACCATTGATTCAGTGCGGCCAAGGCTATGTGAAGCTGCTCTATTTCCTTCTTTAAAAGCCAGATCAACTGCCATTTAACTTAAAAGTTGCATCATAAGCATTTCTTCTCTTTTTTTTTCATAATGAGGGTTTGTGCTGAAAACTTAGTTTTCGCAAACTCTTTTCTCACTCTTCTAATGCCATTATTGCTTTCATTGTTCGCACAAACCACCTCTCTCAGTCTGGAGAGAAAACGCTGAAGACAGCCTATTAAAGGGAAATGTCCCATAAAGTTAAAGAATGAAACAAGTTCAATCCATACATCTAGGAGGTCCTCTAGTGCCTGTTAGCTGTAGATATCCAAAAACAAGCTGCACCATTGGATGCGCCGCAGGGTTCAAAGCATGGGGAAAAAGTAACGGCCTATAGTTCAGAAATTACGGTACTTTAGTTCTGTCATGATTATAGCCAGAGACTGAAGCAGGCAAACAACTACAGACAACAGTGAAAGGTTTAATAAAAGATTTAAGTTGGAGCTAAATGAGATCGTCTGAATGGGAATCCGGTATGGATACCCGACCCGAGACCGACAGTACCCGCCGGGCCAGGTTTGGACAGATATTTAGAAAGGATGCTCCGATTTGGGTCGGGATTGGTCACATCAGAGGAGTGAGGGCGAAAACCCACACCTCCATCCAGGCTCTACAGAGCATTAGCAGTGTGTGATTTGTGAAAAAAACAGAAGGGGGGTATTTATTTATTTTATTTACTTTTTCATTCATAAGAATAACAACAGGTTTGTTTATGCAGGCTTTAGAGCATCTTGCGCACATGCGTTTATCCTTTCAAAAATGACAGAAAATTTGAAAAATTGCAGCCCGATCCGCACTCAGTGGGTGATCCCTTCTTACTAGCTTGTAGTTGTTGAGCCGAGCTCGGTGTGGCTCGGCTGAGTCCCCTGGGGTCACGCCAGGAAAGGCAACTTTATGTTGTAGAGAGTGAAGCAGCAGAGTAAATAGAGAATAAGTCACCTGCCGCTTGTCCTGCACTTTCACGCTCGCAGCTGTAGGACACTTCCTGCAAATGCTAGACCAAGGTAAGGTGTGCATCAAAGGCCTCCTGAAAATACACAAGAAAGGTGCACCGCTTAGAACAAGTGTGCCTAACATCGGTCCTCAATGGAGTGTTTCTACTTTTCCTGGTTCATCTTAGCAAATCTTTACCATGCTGAGGAGGAAGTTGGAACATGGTGTTGGTATTACATATAGTACATATCTTTTTTATTTATCATAACAGAGCCCATACATTCCTTGCTTCCCTCAGATGTCTCTTTTGATCTGTATTCTGCCACAAGTGACTGATTCCTACCTATCATTGATCATCAAGGTTCCCCAGAAGGCAGTGGTAAGTTAGGTTGGGAAAACTATTATACTGACCCATATGAGATTGTTTATAAGCCAACATTCACATTACCTAAATGACTAGCAGCTACAAATGTATAGACAGGAAGATAATAAGTAATGAAGATTTACCTAAAACAATATAAAGAATAAAACAAGAATCCAAGACCGTACATTATCATTTGAGATTTGCAATATTTATTGTGAGTTCTATTATTTATATTCTATTCATTACATATATTACATTCAGTATAGTTGTTTGATAATTATGTTTGTGTAGTTATAGTTGCTAAATGTAGTACATTTTATTCTAATTGCAATTATTTTAGTCATCCACTAGATGGAAGCAGAGGGTAGATCATAAAATTGTAGCATGCAATATCATAATCTTTCACCAGATGGAGCTGTCAGGCTTTCTGGCAATCAAACTTTAGCGGCAGTGAGACAGCACAGGTGTCGGTGATGACACCGCTGCAAATATGATGATAATGATTTGGTGAGTGGGGAGATACTCTGAGTGCTCTTGCTGTCTGCATACCGTAAAAAACTTAGTTTTGAACTTAGTTTTAAGTTGGATATTAGGACATTTGTTTCATCAACGATCTAACGTCACACCCAGCACTCCCTGGATGTACAAGGAGTGCAACACAGCAGCTAAAGAAATGCCTGAACATTTACAGACAAAATCAAATGTAACAGTTACAACACATATAAAAAAAATAAATCCAAGATTGTAATACTTATACATTTTCCTTTCTACCTGTTCAAAATCTTTGTCCAAATATACATTTACAAATTTTTACATAAATATCTGATTTTTTTGTGTGTGTTTTGAGCACATTGTGATAATCGCAAATTCTTTACAGATATAGAAAGTTAAAAATCTCTTGAAGAAAAAGGTACAACTTATTTGCACATAGGACACTTTCTGATACATTTATTGGAAGAAAATAAAGCATCAGGTGACCAGGATATCAAAGTACAAGTGTAGACAGCAGGCTGGACTATGCTGCTTTGTGCTGCTTCCAGTTATACTGTGGCACAATGCTGATTTTTACAAGATGTCAATCAAGAGTCTTGGGCAAGTGTCCTCTTTTTTGGAAAACAAAATATGGTCACCTTATATTATATCAGCTCCAGTTTAGATAAAATAAAAGGTAACAGCTGTGTCATTCAACTTAATCAGTGTAGGCAAGATGTCCATGACATTTAACAAAAATGATCATGACTAATTACTAATCACTGAAACAAACCTATGTTAAAATAATTCTTCCATTACAAATATCTGTAATTTTAGCCGTGTACTGTTTTTGTTTTGTGTGTGTGCGCGTGAGAGTTTTCTTTTACGTTTTTTAACAGAGTTCCCTGTACAGATCTGATTTTGAAGTCTGTTATCTGAGCTACTGGAAGCCAGTGGAAGGACTTTAGAACTGGGGTGATGTGTTCTACTTTCCTGGTTCTAGTGAGAACGTCAGCAGCGTTCTGGATAAGCAGCAGCTGTCTGATTGACTTTTTAGGTAGACCTGTGAGGACGCTGTTGCAGTAATCAATCTGACTAAAGATAAATGGATGGATGAGTTTTTAAAGGTCCTTTTTTGACATCATTTGTCATTGAAAACGTCGATGAGGGCATTCTCAGTGCTGTGATGAGCACGGAAACCAGACTGATAAGAATCAAAGTGATTGGTCATTGTTAGGAAACTATTCAACTGTTGAGGCACAGCTTTTTCAATAATCTTACTGATGAATGGAAGATTAGAGATTGGCCTGTAGTTCTGCATCAGTGTGTTGTCCAGGTTGTTCTTGTTTAGTAGTGGCTTGATAATGCTGTTTTTCAAGGCTTGGGGAAGACACCTGATAGCAGGGATGAGTTAGAGTTGGCTCACAGCTAGAAGTTCCCGGGTTCGATTCCCGCTGTGGGTGTTGAGGGTGTGTGTGTTCCTCAATATCATCAGCACCCACACCCTGGGTGGGGTTGGCAAAAGGGCCTTTCTGTGTGGAGTTTGCATGTTCTGCCTGTGTACCCTTGAGCAAGATGCATCAGTCCTGGGCTGTATACTGCCTCCTCCTGGCTGACCAGGGCACCTGAAGGGTTGAGGAGGATCTGGCTAGAATAATGTGATCCTTCCACGCACTATGTCCAGCTGTGGAAACCCTGCCCCCTCAGGTTAAAAGAAGGGCCTGCTCACTCCCCAGGCAAGAAGGAGGCTTGAGCTCAGTGATGGGCCCTCCTGGAGTTGGCAGAGGGGGAGTAATGCTTCTTTTTTTGTTTTTCCTAAATTGTTGTTTTAATCAAATGCTAAATGTTCCTCTTTTTTTGTTTTCCCTTTTAATTTTCATACTTTTATTAAATATTTGGTTTCTTTGTCACCATATCATGTAGACCACCTTGAATTGGCTTGTGGTAAAAGTGTGTTATACAAATAAAATTGCTTTGGATTGCTTAATTCTAATTTAAGTTTAACAATGTAAATTAACCTGTCTCAAAAATGTAAAAATAATAATAAAAATAAATACAATAAAATTGGTAGTAATTTGGATAAATTATTACATTTTGTATTACTGAATATGCTCCATAGGTGGCAGCTTATAAAATATTCCACAGTAATACTGGGTGATCACTTTTGTGTTCAATGTTTCTACATTTTATCAAGTAATTTAAGCACTAAAACTACAGGTTAACTGAACCTTTTGTTGCAGAGTTCTCCAATTGAAGCTAGAGACAGAGTCGTGTTTCAGTCCGTGACTGAAAAATTGCAGCAAATCATTATTTTCTTGATCCAATATACTTTCACTTTTCATAAAACCAACCACTCCCCATTGAGTCATGGAAGATGGCACAATGAGGTAGATGTGCTGGTTCTGCGGAAACTTTCTTTCTTTTAAAGGGGAGTTCTCCTTTCTGTTGTCTCTGCATGTATGCTTGGTATGAGGGATTGGGGTGAAGCCAATAACACAACACAGGCAATTGTCTGCTGTCACTACATCTTGGTGTATGAGGAGTGAATTCTGCAAATCAGTTTTCTATTATTACACGTGCAAAATGTCATCAATTCAAGAATTTGAGTGTGTGCATGGGCCCTGAAAAAAAATCTATCCGATTATGACAAGTGTTTACACACACTGGAATCTTTTGACTGAAATAAATCATTTTGACATGAGAAAAGCTGCGCAGAATTATCTAAAATACTGGAAATAGCTGTAGAAGAAGACGTAGCAGATTTCCGTTGTAAACAAATATGGCAGTACGATGTTCTCTATGCTCTTGGTTGAATATCTACAAACCTTCATTGTCATGTACACAATCAGGTTATTGAACCAAATTAATTTATTTCTTTAGGCTTAAGTATTGTACGTCTACGCATGACTTAACAGACATGTGCAGTAATGACCCACTTTCAGAATAATGGTTTACAATCGGATTAACTATCAGCATAACCCATCTGTCTGTTTGGACTGAAATTTTTATCCGAATAAGAGTAATCAGGTCAAAGTAATATGAAGAGCTCGTTTACATGAAGCGTGTTTTTCAGAATAATGGTTTACACTCGGATTAACTATTAGCATAGCCCTAGCCTGACTTAGCCATACTATATTCTAATCAGAATGTGAGTCTGATGCTGCTCCATTAGGCTACGATTATGGGGCGTGTTTTAACCGAACCAGGAAAAATAAGTCTCTGCACTCAATTGGACAGACCTTAAAATTTCTCTTTATAAACTTAATGTGCTGTCGATATCTTCTAGAAGACTCGATGGCAGAATCTACACATCTCAGTTCTCCAGCGGAAGCCATCGCTGTTTTAAACAAATTCAACCCAGGCGCTCTTTGGTGACGTGGTTGATTACGTTACTGTTGTTCACATGTTAATCATCGTAAGCCCGATTTTATTGGTCCGACCAAATCTTGTTCGGGAATAATTGCTCCTCAATGGAGGAATGCCAGACCGAACTTCCAGACCATGTTGTGGGCGGGACTTCGGCTGGCACCCAGGCTAGCATGACCCACCTGTCTCAATCAGAATTAAATTTTTATCCGAATGAGAGTAATCAGTTCAAAGTAATATGAAAAGCTCGTTTAGATGAATCGTGTTTTAAACTAATTATGTCCAGTGTTGGGGAGTAACGGAATACATGTACCGTCGTTACGTATTTAGAATACTAATTATGAGGAACTGTACTCCGTTACAGTTACTATTTTTGAACTTGGTTTTCAGAATACAATTACTTTTGTAATACCATTGGAATACTTTCGCGTTTTCCACTTGAAAGATGAATATATACATTTTGCAAGAGACAGAGCCGTGTTTCAGTGCATGACTGAAACATTGCAGCAAAGATAATTATTTTCTTGATCCAATATACTTTCACTTTTCATAATACCAACCACTCCCCATTGAGTCATGGAGGATGGCACAATGAGCTAGATGTGCTGGTTCTGTGGAAACTTTCTTTCTTTTAGACGGGAGTTCTCCTTTCTGTTGTTGCTTCATGTATGCTTGGAATGAGGGATTGGGGTGAAGCCAATAACTAGGAGAAGGGTCATAACAGTGGGACAGTTGTACATCTCCATGTCTCCTGATGTCACCTGACCAATGGATGCACTTTTTAACTGCATTTCAAATATCAAACCCTGGATGGCAGAAAACTTTCTCCAGCTCAACCAGGACAAAACTGAAGTTTTAGTCATGGGTCCTGAGGGTCAGAGAGAGAAACTTAAACCAAAACTACGATCGCTGTCTTTGAATCCATCTTTACAAGTGAAGAACCTGGGCGAGATTTTTGACTCTGAGCTGACTTTTATCAGCAAACTGTGGAAGTTAACTTCATGTCTTCTGATGACACGAAAAAGAGGGAGCATACAGGTTAAAAACCACTGGGCCTATGATCGAACCATGGGCACACTACATGTGATCTTGTATAATATTTAGATGGAACCATAACAGAGAGACTGTGGTAGTAGAGAGTAGTAGTGTATACATATACTGATAAAACACATATTTGTGTACCTACTCCCAACATCTGTGACTTATATTTTCTCTTCCAGTTTCCCAGCGTGAGTAAACAGAACGAGAGCTCTTTAGTCTATTTAGATCCACAAACATGATCACATTTGTCAATCTCAGCATTTTATTTCGAAAAATTGCCTTTTATTTTAACCGTATTGTGTTGTGTGTCATGGTAATACCTCCCAGAATTGGTGCAGATCGCTTACAGCTTATTCAAGAAATAGAACAGAAGCCAAAACGATCGATTCAAGGTGGGAGCCGGTGTTGTACCATAAAGTGATCGTTTTGGCAATAACTGTTTAGCCGCTGTACACGTGGGCGCAGGTTGGTTTACTGCATTTTGTAACTCACAATGATTGCGACTTAAAATTCAGCAGCTCAAACATTATTGACATTGAAAAGGTACAAATATCCTGGTGAAGTACTTTAGTGTTTCAGAAGTTGTTTGAAGTGTTCAGCATTTATCATAAAGGGTCACAATATTTAAGTTTGAATGTAACTGAAAGATGGTTTGTTGTAAGAAATGTCTGTATGCTCTATGCTATAACCTTGATATTAATTTAAAATTAAGGTAACATAAAGTGTCTGCACTGAATGTAAAGTGAAAAAGTATGTAAATAAATATTAAAAAATGACATTTTTTTCCAACAATTTGATCAATCTACCCTTGCTTGTTTTGTCAATATATTTATTGACATGGCCTGCAATATTGGTTACATTGTTTTATTTAATTGGACATGAAACTACAGTTAGTTTTTTGCTTTTTGTGTTTGTTGTTGCTACTACAGAAACTCTCCATGGCACATTTTACTTGAAAAATTGTGTTTAAACGTATCGAGCTTCTATGACTTCACAACAACACAGTGCTACTATTTAAAATGAACATTTTGTTAAAGGTGACGAGATTAAAGCATGAATAGTATATTTCAGCGCCCATAAAAACTTAGAATTATGATTGTTCACTTCCCAGAAAGGGATTTTAACATCTAGTTTCCCTATGAAGGTTTAATATGCCTCAAAATGTATTTTTCTTTCTTGTTGATTTAAATTTAGACATCACAGAACACAGTCCTTTGCATGATCACATATACTCCCAAATTTGACCCCAAAAAAACTAGTGTTGCACTGATCGATTGGCGATCTAATACATTTTCCTGGATCGGAAATAGGCCCATATTTCCGTAAGAATTCAATGTTATCCACCTACCTTACGTGCCTCTATGCCTCGCTGTGTCAGCTTCTATACTTTAAATTGCCATAATCCTTCAACCGTTTGCACTATCAACGTATTCCCACACCTTCATAAGGCTTGGAAACAGAGTCAGACCCAGAGGATTTCAACCCACAGTCACCCAGATTCATGCCCAAACCAACCCATTAATATCAGCTTCCTCTCATCACCAACTTTTTTGATACAGAGGTAATTGAGCTCTTGTGTTCAAAGACTGCGAATTAGCACTCTCTGGATGTGCAAGGACAGTAGCTTTGGGCTCCTTTGACAGCTGGACTGGTCTGTGCACGGTTTCTTTCGAAGAGTAACGCTGCGAACACTACTTCATATTCAGTTAAAACTGGTTCATATTGTTTAATGAGTGTCCATAAAGTTGAAAACATTGAAGTAACATGCTTTTAGATATGAAAAAAAAATTGAGATCGGTAGAAATCGAGATTGGCATGTCAGGTTTTTCTAAAGATCGTGATTGGCCAGAAAACTGCAAACGTGCATCCCTAAAGGAACCACAACAATTTTACTTGCCAAAAAAGTGATTATAGCACCATGTTTACTCATGAAGGGATGGATTTACCAAAAAATTACTTTAAATATCATATGTTGATGATATTTACCTATCACAGTCTTTTGCAACATCATAATTACCCCCAAAATTGCAAAGGAAGGACAACTTTACTTGCCAAAACTTGATTACAGTATCCTGGTTACATTTGAAGGGTTAGATAAGTCTCTAAATGACTATCTATTATCTGTCAATGGTATTGTAACCACAGCATACTTGGACTTCTCCAGCAACTTAGATACCCCCAAGATGGCAAAAAGGCACCATTTTAGCAAAACAAACAAGGTTAGAAAGATCAAATTTCTGGAAAATAATTCATATTTACATACTATTTCAAATTAAAAAGTAACTCACCCCCATACCAGCGTATAACCCCGCCCACATTTCGTTTTGAAAAGCTGCTCAAAAGGAGGCATTGTAACCGCTCTGCTTTAAACCTGCAAGTAATTTCTCCCCCTGCACATCTCCACTCTATCACTGAAGCTGCGTGCTCCCAAACTGGTGTTCATTAGGATGAAAAGGTCAGAATTCTGAGATTAAAGTCAGAAATATATTTTTTTCTTCAGTGGCCCTAATCCTCTTCAATAGAAAATCCTTTAGAAATCTGCAAAAAAAACTCATTCTCACAAACTCACAAACTTCATTTCACAATTATTGCATAAAAAAACAGATTTTACATTCAATTTACTGATATCAGTTATACCCTTTCTCATAAATAATACACAGATGTCAGCAAGTAGGGGTAACCCCCTGCATAAAGGAGCACCCAGGTTTGGAGCCAGTGGTGCTGCAGGCAGTTCATGGCACCTCGCTACGGAGGAGTGGCTGAGACCGTACATGCTATTTGCCCCACCACGTCACCAATCAAAGCCTAGGTCAGAAACCCGAGCTGAGCCGTTAGCAATGCATGATTCCAATTCAAGTTTTCAGTGCAACATTTATATTTTCACTAAAATGTACTAAAATACATAAAATAATGACCGGACATGTAGACAGTGTTATTATAGACTCATTTATACAGTTTATCGACAAAGAGGCGTTGATTTTGGGGTGAGTTGCACTTACAGCAAATCAAACAATTCTTTGCCATATTTCCTTATGCATGCAGAATAAATATAACTGCTGCATGCTGTGTGTGTTTTTGAGGGTTAGAAAGAATAGAATAATCCTTTAATAGTTCCACGAGGGGAAATTTGGAAGATGAACCAGATAATCCGCTTTATAATAGAGGACAAAAACTATCCCTGTTATAATTTATTTGTGTTAACTATGGAATTTCTAAAAGTCTGTTCATCATGAACTGAGTTTTATTCTGTATTTTTAATGTAAAGTAAAACCGAAACATTTCTGGAATACTCTATGATGGAATGGTGCAGAAACATGTTCAACGATTTTTGATGCTGTTCTGTAATATGAACAAAGAAAAAAATGGGTTTCAATAAAAGGGGGACTGAAGTTAGCCTAGAAGCTAACAAAGGAACACATGTACCATGGGTGTACAGCTGTTTGAAAAAGGGTATGCATGAGGTGGGTGAGGTTGAGAGACGATCAAATTTTCTAGCTTTGCGAGCTGGTAGCTTAGGCCAACTTCTGGGTTCAACAAAACAAATTCAGCAATTCACACAGCATGTAGTCAAAAGCTTTAGAGAAGAACACTAAAGCGGTTTCAGCATCAAACATTCATCAAACCAACTCAACGAAACAATATCTAAATTGGTCTAACTTATCTCTGCCCAGACACATAAAAAAAATAGAGAGGAGAGGATTTTTATCCCTACTGCGAGACTCATCACTGCTTGATCGGTCCTCGCCGTAATGTTGGGCCAATCCAGGACAAGAACTAGATGAGAAATGAAAAAATGTGACTAAATAGCAAAAGCTGCAGTGGACAGCTTTCATCTTTCGACCAGCTGTCCTGTTACCATTCGGCTGTCAGCAAAACATTTCCCAAATGCACAAACAGGAGCCTTAGAGCTGTTCAGTATGTATTCCACTAACTGGTTGCACATTTGTTCACAGCCAAATTCAGCATGGAAGGATATTTAGAATGGCCACCAACAGTCCTTTAAAACCTTCCAGATGTCATTATTGTTTTCACAAATCAACCAATCGGAATGCTTTGGGAGCTCAGCTAGGGATGCTGGGAAATGCAGTCTATTCATTTCCTTTGTGAAAATCTTGACTCAACAGAGGGATTTGGTCTCTTTCTAGCAGACCAAACCAACTTCATTTGCTTTAGGCAACTGTTTTTAGAAAGAGAGGCTAACGCCTAACCCTTTTTTTGCTGTGTGGCTTAAGTGGGAATATGTTGTGATAATATATTCTCTGTCTGTCAGATGATAAAAAAATTTAAAACTGGGACACATTCTCTTCAAGAGACTACATCAGTGAAAGGTCGTCTTCAGAGGCTTCTTATGATCCTTCTTGCCCACAGCCATTATTCTTTATAACGAGCCTGAAGAAACTTCCAAATTGCAAAATGACTACATTTAATTTTCCTTCAAGTAAAATGCGACCTGAAATAGAAAAACATAATTATCTGTTAAGGCTTGTCTTTTAATCTGTTTGTCTTTTTCAGGTTCACCCCAGCCGGAAAGATTATCTGCACTAAGATATAAAAAGCACAATGGGTATTTTTGGTTTGTAAATGCTTTTGTGTGCTGTAAAAAGGCATAGGTGCTTAACAACTTAAAGACATCTAACGTGACAACCAGAACGGAATCCAGGTCTGACAAGGTCAACCTGCTTAACAGAAACCTTTTGTAATGCAAAGCTCTTCGGGAGATCTACAGACAAGATTTGACTGTTATGGGGAACATCTAAAACAGAAGTATGATTCAAAATGCACACTCATTATTTCCCTTTTTTAAAATAAACATAAAATGTGCCTTTAGTTGATTTTTGTGTGAAATGTGTGAAAGACAAGATTATATGTAAAACCTTCAATGATGAGGCACATCTTCATTTCCTTTCAGCTTTTCCCTTCAGGGGTCGCCACAGCGAATCACCTGTCTCCATTTAGTCCTATCTTCTGCATCCGCCACCCTCACACCATCTGACTTCATGTCCTGATGAGGCACATCTAACCTATTAAAAAAAGAGGCAGACAAGCAGAATCCTAATTTAGTTCCTGTTTGTCACATAAAAAAGACTAAAGCTATGAGGGTTTTGCTCAACTATATTTTTAAGCCACTATTATTAATTAAATTTTATTGGGATGTTACCTGCTTTTTTCATGGGTCTCCATCATTATGGGAATTTGTCCTTTTCAAGTTGTATACATCGTTTGTGTGGCTGTGCATCCTCAAATAGTATCATTTAAAAGAAAAAAAAAATCAAATTATTTTACTACTTTTTTTATAGAAATGCTTACCATTTTAAAATCCACAAATCATAAATGAAAATGTATTGATAAGTTAAACTAATCAGAGTTAATTGGTTTTTATACAGTAAACTTTCTGTGAAGAAACAATTTTGTGAAATGTTTCAAAGTTCT
The DNA here is from genome assembly GCA_028564705.1 of Apricaphanius iberus. Lineage (NCBI taxonomy): Eukaryota > Metazoa > Chordata > Actinopteri > Cyprinodontiformes > Aphaniidae > Apricaphanius > Apricaphanius iberus. The sequence continues at coordinate 544,806 of JAPXFQ010001585.1, forward strand.
AATAAATGTTCTTTAAGAAGATATGGGTGATATACAGTCTGCAGACTGAATGATTCAAACTGAAAGTGCAACCAAGACTAAGATAAATAGTAAGGGTAGTCTGTGGAAAAATCATTCCTGATTTAACAGGTGACTGATCCTCATCTCACACTTACGTTCAGGTAACAAGAGGTAGAAAAATATTTACATATTTAAATGTTTTTGTTCCTTACTGTTAAACTGAATATCAAAAAATACAAATTTAGATTTTTCATTTATTAGTTTATTCTTTATTTGATCAAAGTATCTGTTCTGTTTATAGTGATTTCAAGTATTTTGAGTTAAAATATGTTTTACATTTTCCTGTCAACTTTAAAGATTATTATTCAAGGATTTATTATTTAAAGATCGTGGTTATTGACAAGTCACTTAGATTGAAAAGAGAAAGATATATTTTGTTTGCCTAATATGAAAACTGTTTATTTACAAATTAGCTTTATATGCTTTTATTTTCTAGCTATGACTAACTTTTTCTCAAAATTACGAGGTAAGTCTACTTCAAAGTGTGTCACTCAGTTTTCAAAAATTTCATGACGACTTTTTTGGAAACTGGTACACGTTTTTTCATTACATTTTTTTTTCTAAGCTTTTTACTCTGTTGGTTAGTGTAGTAATTTGCACCCTTAAATGCTCCTTAATAATGCAGTTGACATTGTGTAAGTATGTGTGATATTCTTTAGTTACCTCTCAAGCTTAATTGATCATTGAAAGAAGCTTTTATGCTTGCAAAGAAAAGGTGAAAAAAATAGATTTTCCATTTTTCATTATCTAAAAATTTATTTTTTTCCTCATGTTATGGGAGTCAAGTGGAAAATTTAAGTCTGACCTCTAACTTCTCATCCGGCAGATAACATACAGTACTTTGGTATGCTTTTTTTGTCTAACTTATTGAAAACATGGACAACCAGACATCTAACTTGTAAAACAGGTTTTAGTGAGACAAGTCAGAAACAATTTACAATATATTGACAAGATCAGGACTACATTCAGAGGCAAGACAAAAATGCCAAATGTTATCGTATTCCTTCGGACATGTAAGCCAATAGTAGAATCTATGCATAGTAACTATTTTTAGCATTTTTCTTCGTCAGACGAACTGACATGTTGATCAAAGAAACAATCGCTAGCTAGTGGCAAAAGGTAACAATTTTATATTTGATGTTTCTTTAGCAGAAATGGATTTATTTATTTAACCACAGTATATAAAATACAAAATAAAAAAGTATGACTTACACAATAAATAGTAAATTAATAGTATTTACGTCTTTGCCACTGATTCAATTCCTTGTTTAACATATAATTTAGGATTTTTAAGGTATTTTTTATGAATATACCCTAAAATGAATAAAACCTTTCAAAGATTATTCTGAAACTTTTATTTTACAAGATAAGTTTGATGTACCAACATTCTAGAAACAGTATTTTGCTCAAAAATGATATATTTAATGTAGCGCGTTAATTACAGCCAGGATCGCTTGTCTGACCTTTGCCAATAGATAGAATTGTTACATTCAGAACCAGGTTCGGCTATGGAGCCAAAATGTGTGAGTGAGTCAAGGACACAAATATACGTTTCAAAAAGTGTATTAAAATTTTAGACAAAAAACATACATAAAGAACTGTTTAAAGGAAAAACATCGAACAACAAAGGACAAGCACACGCGTAAGTGTGTGTGGTCATGGGAATCTCTTCTTTAGGATTCAGCTCAAAGAGTTCAGGCAGTTCCAAGGTTCGGTTCTCCAGTTAACCAAAATTAGTTATTTCCTACTCCTTTTGTAGTAGAACATGGGTAGCTCGCAATCCAGATGAAACAGGTTGAATCCAATTGAAGAGTCCACACATGGGTAAAAAAAATAAAGCAGACTTTAAGGGAAAAAGAAAACCTCTCCAAAAAAACCTGACCTAAAATTAGGCCAAAGAAAAAACAATAAGTCATACATACTAACTAAAAAAATAATTTAACAAACAGTTAAATTAAACAATGAAATAGTAGAAGGCAACTGATATTTAAAAGGAATATCAAAGAAAGTATATACATATGAAAAAAGGTTTGAAGCTTCACAAATTCAAAATTAAGTAAACTGAACATACTTAAATGTAATCTCATTAGCATAAAGCTAAGAGTCAGTCCATTTTCCAATGGAAAAAACAAATCAATTATTGCGCAACTAATTGGTGGCGTTAAACCATACCAATACCACACTACTATTAACAATTATATAATGTTAAATCAAAGTGCAGCCAGAACGGTAAAAAAATCAAAGGAAACAAAGGATAACTGAAAGTAAAACCAACGTATTAACCATTCAGCTCCAATATCAAATTAAGACCAAGCACTAAAAAACATTCCAATCCATGCTGACTTTGTGATTTATTGTTAGAGGTTTGGTTACTATTATGCAGCACCAGTGGGGGAAAACAAGATCTGCTTGACTCACTGGTGAGTAGAGGGATGTCAAACATTACACAGTGTAATCCAGGGTTTATGGAACAGGAATCTATGATGATGACTTGGTCACTAAAGGTAATGTAACAGAAGTTGAGTTGAAGAGACTGATCTGTAAAACTCACCAAGATGTCAATCCTTCCTATTTCCACTCCCAGTTTGCTCTGAACAGTTGTAGTTTCTTCATCTCTTAGGTTGAATTTTTAAACAACCATCAAGCAACCACAGCAAGGGCAGCAATGAGCAACCTCCTGAGTGGAAAGCAGCAGCTAAATGTTTGAACTGCAGCACTACCTGAAGCAGCAGCAGCTGCTGATTAACAGGGGAGCTGAGCATTAAAGGGACAACCCACTAAACTAAGAGCATAGCTCATGACCGCTAGGTCATGTGGGTTACATTAACACAAAATTGTTAAATAAAAAGATTTATAATCTCACTGTACAATTCAGCACCTGCAGGGTACACACATTTATAAATCCAATTAACATTCCCTATGTGAATCTTGGCTGGAAAAAAATATGTAGTTTATTCATTTTAATTTTTCTTGACCTTTTGTAATTCATTTTAGGTTTGAAGGACCCCTGGAGGACAATAGAGTGGGAGTAAGTATGTTTTAATCAATTTCATGTTAAATAGAAGCATACAAATGTTACAGACATCATTCTACAATTAATTTTCTTGATTGTGTGCTTTAAATTTTGTCTCGTCAGTCCTTAAACTAATGAAAGAACAGTTTTAAACAAATCTTGCATATAAGATATTGAGTTTATAAAACAAATATTAAATTCAATACCATGCAACAAATATTTGGATTAAAGTGATAGCGTGAGCAAGCTAACAAACATTTTTAGAATGCAGTAGTTTGATACTTGGCTTACATTCAGTGATCAAGCAGTTATATTTGAAATCAAGGTAAGTAAAGTGAAGAAGAGAGCACCAGCAGCAGATTGTTACAGCATCATTTACAAAACAAGGAAGCAGATTGCCTTAATATGTTAAGACAGTTTTAGCTTAAAAAAAGGGTATTCAGAGATTCTCCCACTGCTGCATAGTTAGCTTTATTACTTGAGAAACAAAGTAACTGGTCAAATCGTACAGGCAGATAGGAAATAGATAGTTTCTAAAATAAGCAGAGCTGTAAAATAGAAAAGGAAAGGGTTAGTGGGTGGCTAAGAGATCAAACACAATGATCAACAGTCTTATATAGAAAAAAATAAATGTTATTTATAATTATACTTATTTATACTTGCATATAGAAATCATATATATATATATATATATATATATATATATATATATATATATAAATATATACACACACACTGGGGGGGGGGGGGCAAGAACCCTACCTCATATGTTGATGAGAGATTTTTATCACTAGTAGAATTGACTACTGCAATGCCCTGCTTTCTGTTCTTCACAAAAAGAGGATTTCAGGTCTACAACTTTTACAGAATTCAGCAGAATGTTCCCTGAAGAAGACCATGAAGTGGGAGCTAATCAGTCCGGTTATGCTTACGAATGTGTGTCTGTGTGTATGCGTGTGTGCGCATGTGTGTGTGCCTTGTAAATGGGTTGTGGGACAGGGAGTGTAACTGTAACATAATTGTCTTTATATGTGTGGGAAAGGGATGAAATATAGGTTATATGGGGTCATTTTAATTTGTCAAGCACTTTGAGTTGCTCCCTATGCATGAAAAGTGCTATATTAATAAAGTTTGATTTGAAGACAATGAAACATCTCGCGATGCCTTCTCAGACATTGCCAGGCCAAACAAGGTCTACATCAGGTGCTGGGGATCCAGGGCACCTGATGAAAAATGGGCTAGTGGAACAAGGTGGAAATGGGCGAGATGAGAGAATAAGTCTCTGTTGGAGTTCTAGTACTTAAGTGACCCTAGTCATAGAGGCTACATTAAAAGAATGTGAGCATAAAGGTTACTTCGAACCCCACAGTCCCGGTTGATAGCAAAACATCTAGTAGCTCAGTGTTCCACAATCCAAAAACAGCAACTGCTATCACAACTTGAGATTGACGAGATAGAACACAAATGCTGTGAAAAGGGAGAGCCTGGACATCAGGTCAGAAGGGAAACCATACCAATTCCCCACCCAGAAATTGGGAACAGAGATCCAATGGGTGAAACAATAACACTGAATGAGGCAGCAGCTAACCTGAAGGATAAGATCATGTTGAGAATGAGCGCAAGGCAACCCTGACACCGATTACCACGGCTGAGTGAAGTACCCTTGGAAAGTTTCCTGGAGCGGAGTGTACCACCTTGTCATATGCCTGGATGTAACCTTAAGTCCGATGTAGCTTTGAAGGTACGCCAACCCATTGTTAAGACCAATGCACTACTCAGGCGTAAGCCCTTTAGAGGCTACACCTAGGTGTAACTTTTACGCCTAGTGTGGACCAGGCGTAAGTTGGAAGATCTGACTAGTATACATGACTATTATCAATTACCATCATCCCTCTCCATTGTTAGTTGGAGTTGCTGTTAGACCTATAAACCATGGCAGCGAGACTTGTAATTTACAGACTTGAGCAAGAAAAGGCATTAATAAGAGAGCGTGTTTTACGGGATCATACAAACCCACTAGACATCTTTTCAGACAGTGTGTTGGTTGAAAGATTTAGATTTGATAAACAAACCCTTTTTGAAATAATTGATGAGCTTGTGCCACTTCTGCGGCTCTCCTCTGAGAGAAACAGGGCGCTGTCGCCAACCCTGCAGATGCTGATTACCCTGAGAATTTATGCAAATGGCGCATTTCAGTTACATCGGGGGAAATTATTAACATGTGTCGGACCACGACTTGCGGGGCAGTAAGAGTGTCTTTGTCTCTCCAGTGCTGCATGAGCTGTTACATCCAATTGCCAACGCTGGAAGAAGCTGCGAAGACTAAAGCTTGGTTTATGCTTGCCGCATGAACATTCCACGTGGAAACGAGACGTGCGGAACCGGCCAAGACGCCTTCTAGTAGCATGTATACTTTTTGCGGCTTGTCCCTGCTGAGAGCCAATATTCTTGACAACTGTAGGGGGCGGTGTAGGGCTCTACAGCATGCATACAACACTACACCATAGTAGAAGTAGTAATCACTGTTGTTTACAAGATGGTGATACCCGTGAGCTTAAACAAAGCAGAACTTTTATGCTGTTTACTTAGGAAAAAAGACGAAAAAGGAGACTGTCCACTTGACCATTAAAACACAGTTAATCACAGTGCTCTCCAACGGCACAATCATAAATATGTCTGTATTGACGAACCTCCGGCAATATAAGCTCTTGCCAGTCCGCCATGTTTTTCCGCGCGGGACCGTAGTTACAAATTTTACTAGGTTCGTGGTGCGGAAATTTTGGGGCGGGAGGAGGCTGTGCGGAGAGGCATGGTTGCTGAAATGACGTAATTTGGCGGCGTGGAGCCATGCAGACCTCGTGGACACGGCAAGCAGAAACCAAGCTTAAACAAGACTTTTATGCTCAATCAGGGCTGCCGGGCATGATTCGATGCATTGATGGCACCCATGTCCACATTCAAGCTCCTGAGCACGAATATTTATATGTAAATAGGAAAGGTTTCCATTCAGTCAATGTCCTGATTGTCTGTAACTCTGACATGGCCATATATGACCTAGTGGCTAAATGGCTCCTTGGTGACAGCGGGTACCCACTAAAGAGATGGCAGTTGACTCCTGTCATTGCATCCAGAACAGCACAGGAGCGCACCTACAACAGGAAGCACGCTGTGACCCGCAACCTCAGTTGCATCGGTATGCTCGAACATAAGCAAGTCATTATTATTATTATTATTATTGTTATTATTATTATTATTTATATATTATTATATCCTGCTTGTATCTTATCCACACAGCTATGTCTCCTGTGCTCTATCTGGAGTGTCTTTTTGTATTATTTTTTTTTCAAACCAAAACTGAATAAGCGAAAGATGGAAATGTTCAGCTGGTCTCTAAATGCTACTTACAAGATCTACTCAACTCTACGAAAGACCGGTAAGGGGCAACCAGGGTGTCCTGCTGAGACGTATCCGGCGGGCTACGTGCTGGAGGCTTGGTCAAAGTTCCAGCCGTTGTGTCTGTCAATACTCTCTTAAGAGGACGCGGAAGACATCTATCTATTTGGAATAATGGTGATCGGGTTTCTGCTGTTTGGGATGGGCAGTTACTGGTTCTACCGCAGAATGGAGCAACAAAGGTCTGACACAAGGTCGAGATTGGAGACAGTTCTGGAAGCGATTGGACGGCTGAAGGAACAGTTGGATGCGTTGATTCGTGATGACGGGACTCAGAACCAGTTGCTTAGGGAGCTGGGAGGCAGACAAGACGCTGTAAGAGGCGATCTGGCTGGCGCACTGGGACTCATCCACATTTTGTCATCGGACTTGGAGAAACTGTCTGTGCGGATTGGTGCAACTGGAAATTGAAATGAATTTGGAAATGAATTTGGATTTGGAACTTTAATCGGAACTTTTAATTTGGTTGAATTAGATTATAAAGAAACCAGTGACAGACTGAAAGGGTAGAGAGGAATATTTTTGGCTCTCCCTGTTATCCAAATAATTCTTGTTTTGGCTTCATGTAGACCTTCAACTTGGTCCGTTATCAATGCCTGTGAAGAAAAATGTAAAAAGAGTATCCTCCACCCGGCACACGTGCAAAAACTGACACACACACTAGAGGGTGACAATTTTTTGGGATTCCCACGGGTCACGAGATTCCTGCAGGATTCCCACGGGACGGGAGTCAATTTCACTTTTGGTAACTTGATGGGAATGGGACAGGAAATAATCCACAGGATCGGACGGGAAACCGGAAATTATATAAATATATAAATATATATTTTTTTAACATTTATCTTTTCAGATATCAGGGAATTAGCTTTAAAAAATGATGCTGCGATGCGGTGCCGATGTGTGTGGTTATTAACTCCGCTGCAAAATGCAATTCCATCAGGTCTACTACACTTCACGCACCAAACCTGAAACTGCTACGTTGTTGCTACACCACCTGGATAAACTGATAAGCATATGATTTCCGACTGAAAATGTGTAATAATACCTGACTACCAAACTTAATAGTTTGGTAGTCAGACGAATCGAGTCCATTCATGACTTGGTAAGGTGGCCCAACAACGAGAATGCAGGATATGGTTAAAGATGGCGGATAAAGCTAAATAGATGATCTTTGATACTGTGCTAGGCTATGGTTTAAAGGGGGCGGGGGGAGTGAGCGCCATAGGAGGTAAATTACTAATCTACGGGATTCGGGTCGGGACGGGAGTCTTTCTCTCGGGATTTTTTCGGGACAATATTTTTTGGGGGGGGCTGTCACGTGATCGGGACGTGGCGGGAGTATTTTTTTGGGATCGGGACGGGAGCGACAATTGATTCCCGTGTCACCCTCTAACACACGCTGACATGGATCAGATACACACGATGTCTCGCTGTCTCCCAAGCTCTCCTGCCTTCCCAGGTGGCAGGTCTGGCTTAAGAGTAAAGGGCCGCATGCAGATTGTTGTCCAGGGGCTCCTGAACCCGCCTAACCCTCATTCATGTCATCATTTTTAACGTTGAAATATGTGCGTCTCGATGTTTTTGTGTGGTTTTTTCCATTACCTGTGTTGTGAGTCCGTATACGGACCCACAATACAGTTGAGCGTTTTTTTCCCGTCACCGAAACCCTCCCCCTCCTGATGTGTAACTCTTTCAGTCTGTATACATGGGAGTTCCACCCACAAGCGGCTGCATTACCCTACAGTGCCCTGGATCTGTTTGTTTTTTGTCTGTTTGTTTGTCTTGATCTTGAAAAGGTTGTACTGTAAAACTGCATTGCCCCTCGTGGGACAATAAAGGATTATTCAATTCAATTATTATTATTACTACTATCAATAATGGTAGGCTTAGCAGTATAACAGTAGTAGCTAAAATAAGATCAATGTTGTGTTTTTTTAGGTTCCAGTCCCTCTACAGTGAACTATGCATGCACCCTGAGCGTGTTTGTGTTATTATTGTTGCCACTGTCGTGAACATCTGTGTAGCAAAACTACTTCCCTTAATGACAGAAGAAGAGTTGGTTCTTGAAGAAGAGGAAGAAAACCTTGCTACCACGATCCCAGTAGATTTTAGTGGCCAATTAGTCCGCAATCACATCATCAAAACAAGATAACCTTCTGTCTCTCGCTGAGGAAAATAAATGGCTTTAAAATCACAAAAAACAGAATACAGTGGCATTAAACTTACAGTATTTGTATGTAATTATGGACATTTAATTAATATAAATAAGTAAACAAATAACAATGAATGACATTAAATGAAATAAACATTTACATTAAAAGGTTAAATATGGAACATTTTTCTTAAAAGCTATCTCTTTAAAAAAGTAATAATTCAATGGGGAGTTTAGAGGTGTGCAGAATGAAAATGCACCCTTTCCTTTAAACGTTATATTTAGCCTAAAATCATTTAAAAAGATACATTTTCCGACCACTGCCCTGTGTTTATATTTACTTGTTCCAGCCAACAGCAGCACGGCATTGTAGGTTTACAAATAGGCAGGCAGTTATTTACAATTATAAATAACTGCCTGGAGCAACGAGGCATGCACTGTAGTAAATTGAGCACTCGTTATGTTTAGCTGCTGTGTCTGTGCCCCATAGATTTCACTATCTTTCTCAGAAGATGAGTGACCTTACAAGATCTAAATCCAGAGTTAGTTTAGGTGACAGATGGACACAAATGAAACACTTTTACGGCATCAAAACATTCGTGGAAATGGCAAAGTTTTTCATGAGAAAGGTAAGAAAACTTGCTAACCGCTAAAGTTAGCTGTCGGTAAAACAGCTTTGCAATATCTATAGATATGAGAGCATCAAGCTCCACACCGAGTAAACAAAAGAAAAGGAAGCGGTTTCCTCCTGCACTCCCCAGTATAGCAGTATCTTCCATCATTACTCCACCACTTGGGGCCAATGTGTTGCTAGGTAGAGAGCGGACCAATGCTTGTATCCAGGATCCGAAATTAACACTCACCATTTGCCAAATGTGAGCAAATTTTCAGTTTGGCGAGTAAAATCTGGAGTGCTATCTGCCACATGGTGAGTAAATGTTTGCACCAAATTAGTTATGTTGTCTGTTTTTTCTTTCAATTGAAATTGAGATAGTTCGAGTGAAAGTTGTTGACAACAAGGCTTCATGCTTTTATTTGACAAAATGATTGACTGTACCCAGAAGGCAACCTCCATTAGCTTCAGTTAGCTCCGGATAAGCTCAGTTAGCCTATCAGGAAGTGACAGGTTTCAAGTTTCCAAATCATCCACTAGGGGATAGCTGCAGAAACGAGCACGTTCCCATTGATTCCCATATTAAAAATTCCAACCTCACAGCGGAAATAAACATGTTTATAGCCACATTCAAAAAAAATTTTAGATTTATTAGAAATAAAGGATTGGATTTATGTAGCGCTTTTCAAGACACACAAAGCACTTTACAATTCCATTATTCATTCACTCTCACATTCACACACTGGTGGAAGCAAGCTATAATTGTAGCCACAGCTGCCCTGGGGACAGACTGACAGAAGTAAGGGTGCCATATTGCGCTATTGGCCCCTCTGGCAAACACTAGTAGGCGATAGGTGAAGTGTCTCGCCTAAGGACACAACAACCAAGACAGATGGTTCTGGGGCTCAAACTGGCAATCCTCCGGTTACAAGGCGAACTCCAAATCCCCTGAGCCACAGTCACCCCGATTTAATTAAGTTAGGATTAATTTGACTTAATAAATCAGGTTTACTGGCGCAACAACTCTGAGGCGGGTTCGTTTTTTAATTATGTATCCATGTAGATGAAATTTAAGACTAAAATTCTTAATATTGAGTGGCATGTCCTTTGATTGAAAAGTCTGAGATGAGCAGTCAGCACTAGCGCTGTTGGCTTGTAGTTACCCCCCCCCCCCCCCTTCCTGCTTGCTCTAGAGAAGTGCGCAGCTTCAAAGTCATGTTTAATAGTCTAAAACTATTTTATTTCCATGAACTTGACCATCAGTTGCATCCGTAATGTTTTTTCTTCCGGGAATGTAAATCATGCACATTTTGGACAAGAATGGCTTTCCTTCGGCATTGATTCCACTAACAAACCGACCAAGTCTGCTCCGTTTTTTGCTTTTATTTCTCAGTAAATGAGATCATATTTCTGTTGTGCATTTAAGTTAACTCTGCTTGATCAAAATTGTTTAAATTATTGCATTTCTTCTTTATTTATTGGTTATCAAAAATTATTTTAATTGAAATTGAGATAGGTCTAGTGAAAATTGTGGACAACAAGGCTTCATGCTTTTATTCGACAAAATTATCGAACGTGCCCAAGAGGCAACCTCAGTTAGCTTCAATTAGCTCCGGATAAGCTCAGTTAGCTTGATCTTTTAACGAAATTTATGGACCAACAAGACTTCAAGCTTTTATTTGACAATATTATTGAAACTGCCTAGAAGGCTGAGTCGTGACAGAGTTCTCAATCTTGTTTTTTCTTTGCCTAAAGTGCCTGCTAACCTTTGTTAGCTTTGGTTATCTCTGGGTTAGGTCCATTAGCTCATAGCTAAATCACCTTAGAGTGTCAATCATCTGCCCTCACAGCCCCACTCTCAGCTCCACCTCTTTGCCCATTTTTGTATTTTCCGGGTGTGACGTGACGTTAAACGCAGTCAAGATGACGGTGGTGGGGACCACCCAGTTGGCTTCAGTTCAGCTATACAAAAACCTACAGGTGATGTCACAGAGACTTCATCCATTGTTATATACAGTGAATGGTTCCAAGATCAAAGAGGTTTAGGAAAAGACACAAAAGTTTCCACTCCAGCATTATATGAAACTGGGCTAGCAAAGGTTACAGGTGCAGCCAAGTCGCCCCAGTGGTCAGGGTCAAAGAAGCACCTGTGAGAAGAACGACACTAGAGCTAGGTAGGTAATCATCCTAAAAAGGCAAACGGAGGAGCAACAGACAGCCATTGTGTAACATCCAAAGTGGGAAGCCGGAAGACCTAATTTCTACCTCACAAGGGACCAAACAAACAAGGGAAGAGATAGGCAAAAAATATTCTTCACCACTCCAAAGTGTACCCAACGTTTTTAGAGTTGGGCACCCCGTTGTGTAACCCTGGAAGAATTAATAGGTATAGAGAATGGATGACTGACAAAGAATGTTTTTACCCATTTCTTTGAAATCTGTGTTCCAAAATGAAATTGTTAACTTTGGAAAACTGTAATGCTATCTATGTTTCCCTCTCTGATTAGTGACAACGATGATGATCTGGAATTTCTTAATAAGTACAAACCTCAGCCTGAAGATCGGACAATCAGAATTCTCCTTTTTGGACCAGTTGGAGCTGGAAAGTCCAGTTTTATCAACATGGTCCAAAGTGTCCTGCATGGCAGAATTTACTCACAGGCTTTGGCCGATAACACTGGTGGTCATTCATTTACCGAAGAGGTAATCTTGTGTTTATTTCAAATTTAGCTTGATTAAAACCTTAGCTTGTTTAATTTGTCCTTTCTGAGATATATTTCTAACAAACTTTGGTACATCGGCATATATAGTATTTAATACCAGTAACCATCAGTTGATTAGAAGAGAGTGTACTTGAAACCTTTTCTTTTGTTCATGCACAACCAGTTATAATTAGAATTATGAAATGGATATGATGAAAAAATAATTGTCATGTTAAATTTGTTATTCCTGTGTGTTGTTGAGTTTGGAGCACAAAGAAATCCTGGATTTTGTGAGTTTGCATCAAATGTCTTTATCTATGTTTCAGTACATAACCCATAAAATCAAAAACAAAGAGGGTTCCTTTTATCCTTTCATGTTTAATGACATCATGGGCCTGCAAAAATACGAAGGTGTCTTTGAAAAAGATATAGAACTGGCATTAAAGGGTCATGTCAAGGAAGGATACAAGGTAAGCTGCAACGATATCAGGTTATTTTGTTTAACCTCTTATATTACACGTACAACTGATAAAATTTAAGATATTTTTCAGTTCAATACTAAGGCTCCATTATCTGAGGGTGACCCGTTTTACAACGCCAGTCCAAGTCCAAATGACCAGGTGCAGGTTCTGGTGTGTGTCATTCCGGCTGATAAAATTACAATAATGGATGAAGTTGTTCATAAGAAAATCAGGGAGGTCAGAATCAAAGCCAGTAAACTGAGTAAGTTCAAACATTTCTTATTTTATTCTTAGGTTAGCGTTTAAAAGGTTTTCATAGTTATAAATTTGTAATAATGCAATTTAATTTTGAACTTTTATATTCAGAAAGAGAATGTAACTGTTGTTGACCTTTAATCAGAATTTTATACAGAAAAAAAGCCCTCCTGCTGAAGGTCTTTATGATTATCTTAATGTAATGTGATTTTAATGTAAATCGTTTATAATATAATATTCATAGACATTCACCGTGTTGATAAATTTAGCAGTAATTTATCTTTCATAACATGAAATAGTCCACTGTTAAAAAAAAAATACAATAGTAATTCCTGTTTATTGCCAGATACTGTTTGAACAGTATAAGTGTACAGACTCCCAGAGCTACTTCAGAATGCGCCTGTCTTGCTATGCCCCACCCCCACTGTTGCTAACTCGAACAAGCAGCTTAATGCATGTTAAGGGGAATGATCAGTGTCAAAACAATTCCTAGAGAGGCTCTTAGTATTTTTGGAGCCAAAACCAATATGTTTGAGGATCCTTAATGAATGATCCTTGGTGTGTGTATTGGGAATACTTAAGTAGTTTAAAAAAATGAAATTAAATGGCCCCTGAGCTCAAACTATAAAAAATGTATATATGTGTGGTTTATGTATCTTAATTTACATTTTGTTTTTTTAATCAATTCAATTCACTTTTATTTATATGGCACCAATTCAAGACAAATGTCATCTCAAGGCACTTCACAACAAAAGTCATTTCAATCCAATTATACAAACATTCCAATCAGTTAAAAGTTTTTCTATGTAAGGAATCCCAGCAGATTGCGTTGAGTCATCAACGTGAGGTTGTACCCGGATGATGCAGACTCCAACCACAGTAATTCCTCAGCAATCCGCCATACTGAGCAAGCATATAGCGACAGTGGAGAGGAAAAACTCCCCTTTAACAGGAAGAAACCTCCTGCAGAACCTGGCTCAGTACAAGCGGTCATCTGCCAGGACCGTCTTGGGGTCTGAGAAGACAGAGAAGAGACAGAATGGAGGATGCTGGGAGACTTTGAGCATCATTTAATTAAGCACCTTTAAATTAATGAAAAAGAATATCACGTTTTGAGTGGTGTGGGTTCCTGTTGTGTTGACAGATATTCCCCAGGTGACGATTCTGACCAAAATTGATGACCTCTCTCCTAAAATACAAAGGGATGTAAAGACTGTCTACAGGATTCCAGAAGTGATAGAACAGGTTTGTTCAGCTAATACTTGTATTTATTGATATTTTCATAGCACCATGTATACACTGTAAACCTGAACGGTACAATGAACTCCAAACTAGCAACCAAGTCAAGCCAACTTAAAACTGCGCTCTCACAGAAAATGCTGAAGTATAAACGCACTATTATCCCAATTTTCAAGTTGCAGAAGTCTCCTGCAATTATATAGCAGCTCCATGATGCCCACAAGTCAGATAAAATCTCCTGAAATCTAAAGCAAACGGTCAAGAGTACACAGAGAAACACCCGCAGGCGAGACAGACATTCACGCAACAGACATTCACCATGTTCATAAATTTAACAGGAATCAATCATTCATAACATGATCTGATCCACTTTAAAAAAACAAACAATACAATAGTAATTCCTATTCATTGTCAGATACTGTTGGAACTGTATATACAGCATGATGAAGTGTACAGGCTTCCAGAGCTAAAATAAGCATTTAAAGCTTCATATAGCTGCAGACTGAAAAAAAAAAAGATTATTAATCAACGTGCCTTGTCATTATTCTTGTTCATTTATCATTTTAAGTTTCCGATAACAGGTCTATTTGACTAGAATTTGAAACATTTGTCCAATAAATTTAAAACCTGCTGGTCACGTTGTCCGGTGCCAGTTGTTTCTAGTGGAAAAATGTTGGGCTGTAATCGGGTTCGGGCTTTAATAAGCTGTATATCAAAATATAAACTTCGGGCTCGGGCTGAAATCTCTCGGGCTCGGGTCGGGTCGGGCCCAACTTTTAAGGCCCGATCACAGCTCTACTCCATGCTTTGCTTTTCTCTGTGACATTACTTCAAATGAACACAACCAGGCCAATTAGTGGCTACCACTACTAGGTAGGAGTGACAGTGACATCACCTTAAAGGGACTATATCATGCTATTTTACAGCTTTCACCTTCTGGGATAGAAATATATATGATAGAATGTTACCGTTGGGGTTATACAGTATTAATTTGTCATTTAACTTGTATCCTGTACTTAATGTTGGACCACGAAGTAGAATGGTTTGTTTCTCTATAAACCCACCTCCTGCACCCCCCCTCCCAGCCCAGTATATAAAAAAGCCTTGTGTATTGTTGCTGCTGTTCTTAAGGAATGTAGAATAAAATCCTGTAATCCATGCAGCCAAAGGGGCGTTTTCACAGAGAGAGTAAAAAATCCAACAAAAAAAGTGTTATAGGCTGCCAAAACTGAAGCAGCTACGAGCTTTGAGAAGGAAGAGGGTGTGTTTGAAAATCTACCAGGGGTAAGACGCTCTGCCTGCAGGGGCGGTTCAGACACCTCAAGCTTTTCCTTGTGTTCACTAGGTGACATCAGCTTGTGAACCATCTGAACACTCAGTCGTATTCTAGGAGAGGGAGGGGCAGCTGCTCAGAGAGCAGGATTCAGTAGGATTACTTAGACATGCATGAATTAAGCCAAAAACCACTCTGGTGGGGTTTTTATGAGGAAATTGCATTACCAGATGGTAGTAAACTCCAAAAACGTGATTTTGCATGATATAGGCTCTTTAATGGACCAGTCAGGCCATAGGTGAGCATACTGGGTCACCTCAGACCACGTTGAACCAAGGCCAGAGGTAGTCGGAAAAAAGGGTCTGCTCATCCTACACAAAGGTAGTGGAAACACATGAAACCAAATTGACCTTAGTGGACAAGGGGCAATATAGTCCATTAGGCTTAAACGTTTTCTGTTTAAAGACTTTTGAATAAAATGGTGATTAATTTAACTCTAAAATAATACCAAAATACTTTTTCTTTATTTCTTTATTTATTATTTATTTTTCTAAAGATTAAAGATGCAAGCTTCACAATGTCATTAGAAACTGGATCTTCCAATTGGTACTGATCCCTATTTTTGAGATATTTACCTATTTAATTTAGTTAAAATGCCCAATATTTTGTAATTTAATGATGATTTCTTTTAAAGTCATGTGACTGTCACTATATATAAAAATAGCAGCCTCATAGCACTGCTCAATCTACTGAACTGTGGCTGAACTTCAAAAGCCTTGATCCACAGGAATCAACACTGGGCCTCAGCTGGCACTGCCCAACCGACATTCTGGGATACAAGCATCGCCCTGTAGCCTACACAACAGTGACGCTGCGTAACGTCTACAAAGTACTGGCCAGTCAGTATGACCCATTGGGTTATATCTGCCCCTACGCTACAAGAGCAAAGCTCATTGTGCAGGCCCTGTGGAGCACAGAGAGAGGCTGGGATGAACCCATAGAAGGAAACCTGCTTCAGTCCTGGCTCGAATGGGAAAAGGAATTGTCTTATCTCCAGCATATCACCATCCCCCGCAGCTATGTTCCTCCTCACAACAGCAACAGTGCTACATATGAGGCTCACATC
Organism: Apricaphanius iberus; assembly: GCA_028564705.1. Taxonomy (NCBI): domain Eukaryota; kingdom Metazoa; phylum Chordata; class Actinopteri; order Cyprinodontiformes; family Aphaniidae; genus Apricaphanius; species Apricaphanius iberus. The sequence goes on from JAPXFQ010001585.1 coordinate 561,153, forward strand.
TTCTGTGACGCCTCAGAGAAGGCCTATGGAGCCGTGGCCTACCTCAGAGTCTTGGATTCACAGACTCACATCTCCACTTCCTTCATCATGGCCCGCTCCAGAGTAGCTCCCCGCAAGCAGGTGTCAATACCCCGACTGGAGCTGTGTGCTGCGCTCACTGGAGCCCAACTGGCCAAGGTACTCCAAACTGAGCTTTCGCTACCCCTTCACTCAGTCTATCTGTGGACAGATTCGATGACAGTGCTTCAGTGGATCCAGTCCAGCTCCTGCATATACAAAGTTTTTGTGGGGACTCGAATCTGTGAGATACATGAGTTGACCTCCATGGAACAGTGGGGGTACGTGAACTCTGATGATAATCCGGCCGATGACATCACGAGAGGGAAACCACTTTCAGAGCTCACAGTCTCCAGCCGCTGGTCACAGGGCCCACACTTCCTCACACAGACTCCTGACACCTGGCCGAAGCCCCCGACAGAGTTCCCAGAATGTGGCAGTGAAGAAATCCGAAAGGCCGCCTTCTGTGGCTTCACAACTCTATCACCAACCCTGCCGGATATAGCACAGTACACATCTTTAGATGATCTGATCCTGGCCACTCACAAATCCGTGCATGGGGCGGCTACCACCTCCTACACTGCAGGTGAGCGCCTGGAGGCAGAGACCCAACTGCTTCAATCTGCACAGAAGGACAGCTTCCCAGAGGAGGTCCAAGCCCTCCAAACAGATAACCCTGTTCGACCGAGTAGTCGTATCAGTGCCCTGTCTTCTGAATATGACAGCCTCAGTGGACTGGTCAGAGTGGGAGGCCGCCTGCGTCTAGCTACAGACGTAGACCCTGACAGCATCCACCCAATTGTGTTGTCACCTGATCACCCGCTGACTCAGCTCATCATAAAGCACTATGATGTTCAACTGCTCCACCCTGGTGCAGAGAGACTTTATGCAGAGTTGCGCCGCACCTACTGGATCCTCAGAGGTCGCCAGGCCATTAAGAAACACCAGTACTGGTGTGTGGACTGCAGGAGATGGCGTGCCTCACCCTCCACACCAAAGATGGCTGACCTTCCCTCATCTCGGCTGAGACACTACAAACCTCCATTCTGGTCTACAGGCGTAGATTGTTTCGGACCATACCTAATTAAGATTGGCCGTAGGAGAGAGAAACGCTGGGGAATCATCTATAAATGCCTCACTACTAGATGCGTCCACCTAGATCTCCTCCCTAGCCTTGATACGGACTCTTTCTTGATGTCATTACGCAGGTTTATTGCACGCCGGGGGAAGCCATACGAGCTGTGGTCGGACCGGGGAACCAATTTCAGGGGCGGCCATAAAGAACTACAAAGTGCCTTTGAGAGCATGGCCCCAGAGCTGCAGCAGCAACTGGCGAAGCACACCATCAGCTTCCACTTCAATCCACCGTACTCTCCTCATTTCGGGGGAGCCTGGGAGAGGGAAATCAGATCTGTTAAGTCAGCCTTGCAAGTCATCCTGAAGGATCAAGTTGTGGCAGAGGAAGTGCTCCTAACAGCTCTCATAGAGGTTGAAGGCCTCCTTAACTCTAAACCTCTCGGATACGCCTCCTCTGATGTCGCCGACCTCGACCCCATCACACCAAACATGCTGCTAATGGGACGGCGCGACGCTGCATTACCACAAGCAGTATACGGCCCTCACGATGCCCTGTCCAACAGAAGATGGAGACACAGTCAGGTGATCAGTGATCATTTCTGGAAACGCTTTGTCCAGAACTATCTCCCAGGGCTCCAGCTGAGACATAAATGGAGGAAATCCACAGATAATGCCGCTGTGGGACAAGTTGTGATGATCGTAGACTCCAACCTTCCCAGAGGACTGTGGCCGGTTGGGACCATCACCAAAGTTTTCCCAGGGACAGATGGTGTTGTCCGAGCTGCAGAGGTGAAGGTGAAGGACAGTATCTACATTCGTCCGGTAACCAAACTGGTGGAACTCCCTGAAGTGCCCGACGATTCAAGTGGCACTTCCTACAACTAGTTGACTTTTGAATGAGTGTATTTGCATGCAAATACAGGGGCGGCTGTTAAAAGTCTGTAGCCTGACATGACTACATTACCCATAATGCATGCGTTAGCTTGTAGTTCTGCTTGTTCGTAGTGGTGCGAGTTGTTTTTCTTTTGGTGCTGTCCGGTATTATGAGAGCAGCATCCACGGAGCAGAGAATGGCCATCCGTTTTCCATCCTGCTCAAATACTGTGTGTACGAGTGCCGTGTGCATCCTTAAGATGTAAGTTTAGCCCTTTGCATGAATATGTGTTTATTTGAGAGTTATAAGCCCAGCTGTGGCAAAGTTGCGATACTCATGTTTGTTTCTTACTGCTACTACTGCGGCCCGCTTCGGTGCTCTACATGCGCTCCGAAAGTAGCTATCCACTGTCTATATGTTAGTTGCTGCCATGTAAATACCTGCAAATATTATATAGGATGTATATTTCGCCTTTTTGGGGCACTTTTCACCATTTAGGGATTTGCAGCATTTACTCTTGTTATTTGTAGTGTTGGAGCTCCCTCTAGTGGACTCGGTGGTACTGCAGGTCACGTTTACATCTGTTTATAATAGCCTGCCTACATGTTTATTAATATACATTTATTGTTTCTATTTCAGATAACCACACACCCACACACACACAGAGATATACCAGCACATATTATACACACCTTGTGTCAACCTCATCATCTTCATGTACCTGATCCCTTCTCAATAAATATTCTAAACTGCATCATCGAAGTTGCTTATTCCTTCTGACCGAGGAAGACTCAGTTGACGAACAATCCAAATCAGCATCGGATGCAAATAGTCTTTAATAATATATATATATTTCATTAAACACAAATTGTTTTTTTTTGATGATGTTTGACCACTAAACACTGATGTTACTTTATTAGATGCTTGAACTCTGAGCTGCTGCTTGTGGAAACATGATGTGATATTTGTTTTTGTTCTTTTTTAGATAAAGAAGGTGCATACCAATTCGGGCATCCCACTGAACTGCATCTTCCCTGTAAAGAACTATCACGAGGAAATCAACATGAAGACAGATGTTAATGCTCTCATTCTGAGCGCCATGAGGCACATCGTCCAGTTTGGTGATGATTTCCTGACATTCAGTCAGAACCGTTTTCAGTCTTAAACCAATTGTTATTGATAATATATTATCAGGACCAAATCAATGATTTATTAATCAAATCAAAGGCATAAGTCAGTATTACTTAGCAAGTATTGCAATATTCTCCTCTTAGCTGTTCCACACATCAGAAAATCAGCATATTTCCTTTTAAATAATAAAAAAACTGTTTCAAAATGTGAAAACATATTTGATTTAGCTCTATAACTTTTCAGAGATTTTTTAAGGCCTGACACAAAAAATGTCTATAATCTTTGGTGGAAATCAATTATTGGTGTCTTATGCTGAAAAGTACTGTTACTTTCTATCAGAATCTATCTCCTGTAAGGTCACAAATCAAAATAAATCTGGGTACCAGATTCTGTTTATTGTGTTTTTAAAAAAATATTGTGGGGCTTTAGGTTTAAAGATATAAGTACTCTACTTAGAGCAACATTTTTGTGCAATATATAGTAATTCAATTGGGCTCAGTTTATTTGTATAGCACCAATTTACAGCATGTCATTTCAATTCAGTGGTGCATGAATTATTCTATTTGGTTTAACAGTTTTGCATCTAAAGCTGAGATTAAACTGTACGAAATCGTACAGTTTTCATACAGTTTGCTTTTCTTTCATTGTGAAACGAATCCAGATGAAAAACGCACAAAAAACTACGCCTCACCATACAGCTACTGCTAACCAACCAGCTATGACAGAAAGTCTCCTTCCTTTAATATGGTCTTAAAGAGCTCCAGCCGGGCACCGGATTTCTGGTTTTATTGATTATCTGCAATGCATGTCTAATACTATATGTAATAGATGTAGATTGCTGCCAATTGGTAATGAAGCTTGCATTGTGTTGTCTTACAACCCTAAAATAAAGCCCACACTCCAGTACAGCAGGTGGCGGAAATGCACCTAACAGTTATGGTAGATTCAGACCTCAGGCTTTATCAGCGTCAGCAACGTCAATTTAAAAAATCATAAATAACACATACTTGTTTTGGTAGGCGATCTGAGCACCGATGCGGTTCAGGAGTTGTCAAACGGGCCGTGGGACAGAAAGAAGTAGCGCTGGGAGCGAACCTCATCAATATGTAGCTCCTGGAGCAAATGGTTAAACTCCCCAAACTCAGAACGCATCCGAAAACAGCGCTAATGCAGCCGAAGTCGGTTGTCTAGCTTTATTAAGCATATAAAGCCAAGCCATTCTCTTAATGAAATCCGCCATAGTTCAGAACATCCGTCAACAGAAGAAGCCCCGCCCACGCGCTCTTTTTTTTGCTCAGAAGTGGCAGGCCTTGCAAGCTTTGCAAGCTTCAACATAGACGCGTCAAACTAGATCCTTTGTGAGCTTTGCTTGACGCTGACAAAGACTGTGGTGTGAACGCCTGCCACCAAGACAACGAAAATAAGTAGGGTTGGGTACAGAGAACCAGTTCCAAATAGCAACCGGTTCCTAATGTTCGGTCCGGAACCGTCAAGAAGATGTTTGAATTTTAACGCTTTTTTTCGGTCCCTAAATGCCTGCAGTGTGAGCAAACAAACTGGTTTGGGGCCGCGCACTAGTTTGTTTCTGGGGTTTGTTTTACTTATTACTCCGCCCAGCGAGCCCTGCAAAATATCACTTCTCTGAACCACAGAATGTATAATACTCTAAACAACATGGAGCATAGACGCCGCTCAAAAGTCTGGCTTCATTTTAATGTACAAAAGGCTGGATTCGCGCAGTGTAACACCTGTGATAAACTTATATATACTCAAATATTACAAAACACCTTCGGCAGCTGCTTGGTATAGTGTGGTAACGAGTGTACCGTGTTTGATGTGTTGCGCGCCGCTCTCCTGCTCCCGTTGCTTCCTCCACTTCCGACTTTTAACTATCAGCCAGCAACTCCTCGTTGGAAGCAGAATCGGGTACATGAAAATGATGAAAGTCTTATTCTTTACAAACTAGCTTCAGTTTGAATATACCAGTGACGCTAGCATAACGCAGGCTGCAGCTGTTGCTGCTGTTACGCTAACCGACCAGAGACCCCAGCCAGCAAATAGACAAACCCCATTCACCATGGCAACAAAGGGGAAAGCCGTCCGCGGAGCAAATTGCCGCAGGCCACAGAAAAGTAAGTGTATGTGGCAAAAAGGCTGCAATCCCTTAGCAAAGTAGAGTCACCCACATTTAGGTAAGTAAATAAGAACTTTAAGCTAAACAACTTAGCTGGTAGCTACTTTATCTACCCCGACATAAGTTACCATAACAGTTCATGTTTAATTTTATTGACAGAATGACAGAACAAATCAAAATGGCCTGTGTAATCCTTTTTCAAATGATTTTTTTTCTCTCCTGCACCTCAAGGAATCGGAATTGAGAACTGTTTAGAACCGGAATCAATAGTGAGAATAGGAATCGGAATTGGAATCATTAAAATTCAAACGATGCCCAACCCTACAAATAAGAAAGCAAATCCTAGCAAACAACGTTAGAGAGATTACATATGCGGTGCTGGTAGCAAGCTTTATTGTATATTATGAGGTTTTTTCTGTTAAAACAAGATGGACCGGAAGAACCTTGAGGACGGATTTGTCAGACCTAGAGAAAATACTCTTTTGCTGGAGAGAGGAATTAAAAACAAACGGCGATGGGCTTGGCCAGAGGAGAGAGGACAAGCCTGATAAACTGAAATGTGGCACGTTTTTGTTAAATATTAATGGGTCTATATCAACTGCAATGTGAACAGAATTCTTAATGTACTCGTTAGCTACTTTGATAATGACAGTTAAAATTTCACCATGCAGCATTTAGCCAGCAAAAAAAGTATACATCCCCCCAGCAAATATTCTCATGGACATTCTTATTAAAGACATTCTTATTTCTAAAAATCTTCAGTGGCATCAAGTCGTCAGCATACTAATGGACAATTGTGCTGTCATGAGAGGTAAGAAAGGAGGGCTTGAAATACATGCTCGAAAAGAAAACCCTTTCTTGTTGGATATTTCTGAAGACACCATGCCATTTGGCACAGAAGTTCAGGATTTCGGCTCAGACATTTATTATAACATTGACAGATCCCCAAAACCGAAGAAGATTTTTACAGGATTTCAGAATTTTCTTCATCTGCCATAGAGGAGCCTGGCCCATAAGCAGCAGATTGGTCATCCATTCCTTCCATGTGCTGCCATCGACCAAAGAATACAAATAAAGGTAATATAAACAATTTTGTAGCAGTCATATTTGTGTGTAAATTATTATGTTGTAATTACAGTGCTGTCCATGTGAAAAACATTTCATTTATTCAATTTATTCTGAAATCATTGTATCTTTTTAACAATCTTTTTTTTAAATAAAAAGTGCTTTCCAGAGCAGTTTGTTATGCTAAATATGTTGATGTCTTCTTTAGCACTCAGTAGTCATTATTTATTCAGAGATTTATGTGTGTGTGTGTGTGTGTAATTGGAAGTTTACTATTCTAGTGGGGACCGACAACCATTGTGGGGACCAAAATCCCAGTCCCCACAAGGTTGAAGGCATTTTTGAGGCTCAAAATGTGGTTTTAGTGTCATGGTTACAATTGGGTTCTGGTTAGGCATTCATTTTTGATTGTTAGGGTTAGGGTAAGGGGCTACGGAAAGCATTATCGCAACGAGATGTCCCCACGAAGATAGTAATGCAAACATGGGTGTGTGTATATGTGTGAGTGTGTTTGTTGTGCTGCAGATGGATGATTACTCAGATACTTCAAAGGCATGCAGTATCAGTTGAGGAACGAGCCAGAATAGAACTGCTGCAGCGACTGCAAGGTGCAGACTGCCAAACAGGAACACAAGCAAACAGAAACAGGAAGGCACGGATCTCAGTGCTCTTCACAGAATATTGATGATTGAGTGACTGACATTTTTAAAGGTATTATTGATAGAAAAGCAAAAAGGTTGACTGGGTGGCTAAGAGATCAACAATATATATAAATATATATATATATAATAAATTCCCCTCTCGTCCACCGGGCGGTTTCCAATCCTCTACCAGAGGCCTGGGACCTTGAAAGTCCTGCGCAGTATTACTAGTAAGTACTGTACTTTTCTGGATTGAGAAGTCCGAGGTTATTCCAGGGATCTGCTGCAGCCATTCCTCCAGTTTGGGGGTCACTGCCCCGAGTGCTCCGATTAACACGGGTACAACTGTCACCTTCATCTTCCAAGTCTTACATTTTTACAACTGGCAATATTAAAATACAAGGAAGCATAGACAATAAAACAATGCCATTTAGCATTTGAACAAAATAATAATTAGTATGAAAATTAAAAATAGGCTAACAAGAACACATTAGCAATTGAGTGAAAGCAACAATAATAGTACCAGTACTTTGGTTCTACTACAGTCAGTATTTAAAACTTTGACGAGGGCTGTCTCGGTGCTGTGGTGTCTAAGAAAACTAGACTGATAAATATCAGAGTAGTTGTTCATTGTTATGAAGCTGTTTAACTGTTGGTACAAAGCTTTTTCAATAATTTTCCGGTAAATGGGAGATTAGAGATTGGTATGTAGTTTTGCAACGTGCTGTATATGTTCTTATTTTTTTGTATTGGTTTAATTACTGCTGTTTTTTAAGGCTTGGGAGAACACCTGATAGGAGGGATGAGTTAACTATTTTGATCAGATCCGCCCTGATGGCTGGGAGGACTTTTTAAGAAAACCTGTTGGTAAGATATCTAAGCAGCTGGTGGCAAAGCTTAGTTTGTCAATAATTTCATCAAAGCTCGATTGGTTTATAGTTGGAAACCTGTAATTTTCTCAGCATTGGTGATAAGTGGGCTTAAAATTGGTATTGGGGTTGAAACTGATGTACTAATTGACCTTCTGATGTTAAAGATCTTTTCAGTAAAGAAGCTGGCAAATTCATTACAGGCCCTAGTGGAGCTTAGTTCTTTGAGCTTACCAGCAACATCAGCGTTGTGTTCATTGATCAATTTTTGTGTGTAGTGAATGTGTAGTTCTTAGTTCATATTACTGGATCTTTTTTGTTAATGTTCTATTCTATTGGTGGTTTTTGTTTGTCTCATTTTTCCCACGTCTCCAACAGAGGCGGAGGACTGAGATGTTTTTTTGTGTTCTTTGTTTACCTCCCTATCTTGTATCATCAGTTCACACTCTTACCTGTCGTGTGTCAATAACTTCAAGAAATAAAGCCCACAGTAACAATTAATAAAAATTTCTCACAGTACTATAGCAAAGCTCTACTACTCTGCTTGAGAAAGTTACATCAATTCTGAGTAGCAAATTGCTAGACGGGACACATTAAATAAAAGAAAAAAAGGTTAATTGATACTTGTTCAGTCACTCAGTATTTATCTCATAATGAACCTGGAGACAAGTTTCTGCCATTTTCTCTCGGCGCATCAGCACTCCCTTTTTTCATTACATACCATTGGATCTCTTCTCCACGTAGACTTCTTTTTACTCTTGACAGTTTCAACCTTAATTGGCGCAATCTTATCCATCATGTCTGAGATTTTGGATAGTAATTCATCTGGGATTGAGATCGGGTTGGAGCGTACATCAGTTTAAATTTTTTAGCTGAGTTTTCTTTGAGGAAGCGTTATTTTAATATTGGATTTACTGTGATTAGAAATTTTAGTTATGATGGTGCTTTCAGGTGATATCCTGTAATGGTCAGATAATGCAATATCTGTAACCGCGAGGTTAGAGATATTTAATTCTTTACTAATAAGTAGGTCTAGAGTGTGTCCTCAGTTGTGCGTTGGTTCATTAATATGCTGCGTTAGGTCGAAGTTATGTAGGGTATTGTTAAATGTTTTAGTCCCTGTATTTTGGGGATTGTCAGTATTGATGTTGAAATCTCCCACGATCATTAACTGGTCATAGGTAATGCAAATTGTAGAGCAAAGGTCGTCTAAGTCATTAAAAAAGTTTGTATTAGGTTTTGCTGATCTATATATATTTAGAAATTGGGCTTTGTTTGGTTCATTAGTTACAAAAGCCAGGTATTCGAAAGATTCAATTTCACCTAGAGAAACTTTTTTCAGGTTTATGAAGCTGTAAACGACTGCAGCCAGCCCACTGCCTCTTCTGTTTTTTCTGCTCTAACTAATGAAATAATAATTTGCTGGACAAGTCTCTATCATTATTGTTTGTTCATTATTTTTAACTAGCCAAGTTTCAGAAAGAAATAGAGCATGTATATCTTGTGTAATGATGAAATCATTGATTAGGAGAGACTTCCTTGATAAAGATCGAATGTTTAATGTGGCTACCTAAATATTTATTTCAGTGGTCGAGAGGCTATTTTTGCAAGATATTATTTGAAGATTCTGTTCTGTTCAGTTATACGTTTTTTTAGTGTACAGGGATCTATTGCTCAAAATTACCCGAATGTTACTTTCAGAGTGACATTTTATTGAAAAATGTGTTGTCTAGAAGTTGTGTCCGGTCGATATCAGATATCAGACACTTTGAGGTTTAGTGGAGGGCCATATTGTTTATGGTATGGGCATGGTTCCAGTCTTGGGGTAAGGAGAACGCCCCTATTCATTTGGGTTTGAAGGGCTTCGGAGAATGACCTATACGATAAGGGCAGCAAGGAGGAAGAGGATGATGATGTGGAGGGATTACGTCTCTGTTTCCCAATGTGTGATTCAGCTTGGTCATCTCTGTTGTCTTTTGCATCGGCTGATGTCTCAGTTGCAGCAGTTGTTTTGTCTATGGACAGAGAGTGACCTATCCGTGTTCCAGTTGTTCCATCTGGTTCCACTGTTGTGTCTCAGCTGATACTGTGGGTGCTGATTCTGACATCCTTATCTCGGTTTAAGAACAGGGCGATGAGTTCACTTATGACAACAAGTTCAAAAGATAAAGCCTCTGACCTTTCTTATTAATGTTGCATTTGTTTCTTGTAAACAGGGGCTTCCTTCCACAAATAACCTTAAAATGATCTAGAAATCCAATTGAGCTTTCAGCACAGACAGTTTTAACAAACCTGCTGAATGGTTTCATTCTGCTATATTCTTCATCTGAGGGCTGTGCTGGAATTGGTCCAGATACGTGAAGCTCTGTTTCGGGGGTTGTTGAATTTCTAGAGTAAATCCTAGAAGTCATCCTTTAGAATTTCAGATATCAGCAGTTCCGGCATGAACAACAACTTTTTCTAGCTCTGGGTTGTTCTCAATAATCGATTGAATCCTCTCAGAAATTCCTTTTACTGTCATCTGTGGACAATTAAAGACACTTGTACTGTTGCATAACTGTTTAATTGCTTTGATCGTTACGTCATGAATAATAGCAAGCACTTTCCCTCTCTTGCTGTTCTCTATTCTCTTTGGCTTTTTGTGAGGAGATTTGATTGTTTTTTATTACTCATCTCGTGAAGATGTAATTTAAGACTGAAATTATTAAAGGGACGGTATTATGCTTCTTCCAGGCACACAGTACGTGTCGGCTTTGTAATATTTAACCACCTTGGCACCCTTTTATAAATATTAATCACTATGAAGCTCCATTTTCAATTGCAACCATAAAAGCACAGAAATATAAACCTATGTTTGTATGCAACCATAAGAGCACAGTAACATACATTTTGAAGTCAGAGTTAGTAATGCTAAGCCACAGTTCTTGCCTGCCCAAGCTCTGATGGAGTAGCCTCATCTTTAGTGCCAATCTTCTTAATAATCCACTACCAAAAAGGCTTTTGTTTAGAAAGCAGTCTGCTGTGAAGTGATTCGGGCATAGTTTTTGCAGTACATCTTCCAAAATAGCCATTAAAATATTATGTAATAATAATTACGTAAAGCACATTAATTGCAAAATACTGGCGATATTTTAAAATATGACTTAAAAATCCGTTTTAAAATACATAGGCGCGGGTCCTCTTTTCAGGGGAAAGTCATATTAGATGACGTCTTTACTTCTACAAGACCCCGGAAGGACAAAGCGCACGGAACAAGCCTGCTATTAAAACATAGATTTCCCCTCAAAATGCAAAAAAGTTTCGCCATAAATACATTCTAACCTCTTCGCTAGTTCCAAGCGATGAAAGAGAGACTGATGTGCTCGTCATGTTGCTGCAAATAGATAATTCTCAGGGAATTGAGGGTTTGAAAACAGCACTAGTTGGACCTCCGTTGTTGAGTTTCTTGCTCGAAGACACAGATACCGCATGCTTGTGATAATTTAGGTATGCACTGCCCCCTACTGGCCGAAAATTACACACCATTACCATATCGGTGCATACTTTTAATGATCAAAATGTATAGAAGACTTTCTTGACTTCCATTTGTTTGACTCCTACTGCATGTGATATTCCTCCTTGAAGAGGACGTTTTTGTTTTTTTTTTCAACCTGGACCTTATTATGCATTACGTTCACCTACTCATCCAGGCAAGCTTGGAGCCAGGAGTTAGGAATCCTTCGGGAGAGGTTTATATCCAGTCCCGATCAGCGTATATCCATATAATAGGAGTTAATGGGAGTATGTAAAGAGCCGCCTCAAAATAAGGCATTATCTGCCAGAAAATTCTTGTATTTCACCAAAACTGTTCTATTCATAGCTACTACTATTCACCTCGGAGTTCAGGGCATCTCTTAAGTGCTTATTTGTGTTCTTTCCGTGTTATTTACAGGCTTTTAATACAACTTACAACAAACTGCCGTTACTGCAGTGCCCATGGCAATTGTAGTCTGAGCAGGACTTTTACTCTGTGGTATACAACAGTCTCAGCCCACTTGGTAATTTTGTTTGTGGAATTTGGAACACAAAAGCGTGAACCATGCTAAGGTTTGCCACCGTAGAGCACAGATTGAAAGCCCTGCTCAGACCACAACTGTCATGGAGGACGGCAGAGATGTCACTGATATCGCGTGTTAATGTAGTTGGCTTCAAAGCCTGTAAAACAAGCCCTTCTGGTAAAAAAGAAGCACTTTAGAGAAACCCTCCACGGAGATTACTAGCAGCTATTAATAACAAAACATTGGTTAAGTAAAAGAGTTTTGTGGCAAATAATGCGTGGCACTTTGCACGCCCTCAGAAATCCCATTACATGGATATATGCCAAGGGAGTAGGTTTGGTTTTGAGATAGATAAATTGACTGAACTTATATAGCGCATTTCTAGTCATATTGACCACTCAAAGTGCTTTACATTGAAGCCACATTCACCCTCACATTCACCCTCACATTCATACCCCGACAGCCAACATGGCTCGGTAGGGCAATGTTTTTGGGGACTGGAGGAAGCTGGAATCGAACCTACAACCCTCCAATTGCAAGCCAACTCTACTCTACCACTGAGCCACATATGGGGACACAAAAGTACTCCAAGTACTCCAAGATAAATTTATAAACTATACAAACTAAACTATATATTTATAAACTAGTAGGTCAGTCTGAATTGCATTGGGGTCTATGGGAGGAAAATGGGACTTAAGAAAAATAAGAAATGTTGTAAAGCACTAGCCTTTTATATAGTACTGAACCCCACATACTTTTAAGGATATATAAAACTTTAATATATAAATAAATTCTCCAATTAACCAAAGCTGTGTGCTGACTCCTGATGCTTCCTCTTGAGGTCCAAACCTAATTACTTCAGTTTTGCTTCTATTAAGCTGGAGAAAGTTTAGCTACATCCATCCATTGATTTGCTCATTGCATTCACTTAGGCCCCTCTTCCACTAGTGTCGCTTCAGAACCAAACGGTACGGTGTAGAACGGGTAGGTTGTGTTTCCTTTACCATCTCAGAAAAACAGTAGGTGGTGAGAACATGGGCGGGCTTAGCTTAACAAAACCTCAAGCAAAAAGCAGTCACAAAGTGATCATGACAACACAGATCCTCTCAAAAGTTAAAAGACTTTTTTGACTCATCTCACATCTCTCAGTCATCGATCTGTTCATGCCTCCAGTTCCTGATATGTTTTCTTAACGCCAGTACTGATCTAACCAGCGATCATCCAGTCTGTGGAGACTTCGAATTTGCCGCCTTGCAGCCAATCCAGCTCCCTGATCCGCCCGCTTCTCCATCTATCACAAACCGACTTCCAGGTGTTTGGGGCAGTGCATACCTAAGTTATCACAAGCATGCGGTATCTGTGACTTATGTATTTCCTATATATACTAACTTATTGACGTTTACTTTGTATTACAAAGTTTAATGTGCAATCTGTACTTTTCTAACTTTCTAAATATTCTAATTACTTTACTAACTGTAAAGTACTTTGTTTTTGTAACTATAGTACATGATGTAAATATTATTTGTTCAGTGAAAATTGTGATTATGTTCTGTGTCCTGTTCTGTTTGTGCATCTGTTTTTCAGGTTGTTTGTTTGTTTTTTTGCTGCTGTTACGACCACAGCTGAAGAAACCTTTTACACTCACCTCTGTCCTGCTTTCTTTTCTCCTCTTCCTCTGTTTCTTCCTTCAATTTTTGGCTTCCTGATGGATAACTTCTCCTCATGTCTTCGGAGGAGATGCGGCCGCACACACCGCCTTCATCATCTGTCTGTTTTCCTAAATGAACAGCATGCCCCTCAGAAGACCGGTGGGGGAGGGGCGAGTTCAATTTGGCTCACCTGAGGGGCCCTGTCAAGGCATCTGCGACTGCCCTTTGTCACTGCAACGTGTCATTTCTCTGGACTCCTTGTGTAAAATGCGTTGGCCCCCTGGGGACCCCTTGTGGCTTGGGGGACCCCAGGCAGCTGCCTACCTTCCTTAATGGCAAGATACGCCTCTGGAAACAGGAAATGGAAACACGCCAGAACCTATCCAAAGCGTCCCGTCCCGAAGCGTACATTACAATGTAAAGCTGTACAGCTGTAAATCTGCCTAGTTATAGTAACTAATCATATTGGTTGTTACAATTTGGGTTAGTGGGAGCATGAAGATATCAAATTGAAGGGGCCGCAGGACGGAGCCCTGGGGATCCCTATATATGATTTATGTTTATGAGAAAAAAATGGCCTATCGACACAAAGATGTTTCTTTTCTTAAGATTCACACCAGGACATACTGTACTGTAATTAGGAGAAGAAGTTCTGTGATGTTATGCTTTGGTTTGTTAAATCACTTTCTTCTTTTTTTGACAGTAAAGTATTAGTCCTAAATTGTTTTGCAGTTTTAGTATAATATCTTTGTCTAGATCCTTTGTTTGTATCCCAGCATGGGGTCACTATGCAAAATATGACTGTTAGGATGACTGGTCTCACACACAGCCTAACCCAACCTCACAGCTACACAGCACCAAGTTCAAGTTTATTGTTTTCCTGTTTGCCTTGAGCTGCAAAGATGCACATATGCTATAATTTAACCATGGCTCAGAGGTTTAGTTTAATTTATCTTTTTATACCATGAATATTAATATTTGGTTTCGGCTGCATCAGTCTATAATTAACATAAAGAAAAGCCATGTGTTGCAAAATTTCCCTTCCTTTTCCCAGGGCTTAGCAGCCTATAAAAGTCTGTAATTTCTCTCATTATCGATTTTGATGGCCATTTTTCTAATATTGCGGTTTGATTAAGTTAAGTAGTTTGGGTCTTTTATTGCATGCTTGTTAGAGAAAACATCAACACAACATTGCTGCACACAAATAATAGCGTTAAATTCATTTTGTATCTTGTATTTCATTTGTTTGACTTTTTCTGTACTAAGCAAGACATTATGAGTGCAGTCGTGTTAGATTGCGTCGGGAAAAGACATACAGAAGTTATGATGGCTTGATGCCAGGGCAGGGCGATATGGCCTCAAATTTGTATTGCGATAGGATCTAAAGAATGTACGGTAACCATATGTATTGCTATTTATCTATTTATGTCAAAACATCTGATTATGAACATTATCACTTTCCAGATACATTGCAGCATAACAATTTCAAAAAGGTTTAGAATGCCATTGAAAAAAAAATGTATTGTGCAAAATGCATTCTAAGAAATATGTAAACCTTTTCCAAAATAATGCAGCACAAAAACTTTCGCTAGTTAAAGATGAAGATATTTTCAATCAATTGAAGGCTAAATGTTAGAAAAATAAAGTTCAAAATGTTCTGCTATCTTGGTTACTTATTTATGAATTTAATATCACACACCAAGAAACCTGCACATATTTGAATTAAAAATGTTTCAAGTTCAATAGTTTTTTATCCGCTAAATGAATAAAAAACACATTTTACACTTGCAATATCTAGAGTAAAGACGAAGACCAAACATCTGTATTTATGTAAGCACAACTTATCATCATTGAAATGCGTAATCAAGGTATGGCTATTTTCAAAACCTCTACTTTTGGCTGCATTTATCTAATTTCTACCTTATACATTTTTATATTGTGGACTACTGTTCGGGTCCATTTTCATTTTCTACATTTTTCCTCTCCAATCTCGATGATGCTCCTCAGGGCGCTCAGGATGAGAACATCGATGTTGTTGTCCAACTGTGTCTCTGAGCCGTAGTTCTTCACTGGGAAGATGCAGTTTTCTGGGATTCCTGTCTGTTTGCTGAAGTTCTGCACCTGCAAGTAAAAACAGCATCTCAGGTTAGAAGATGATGAAGCACAATTGGGTACAGAAAGATGGAATGAAAATGGCAAAAACAAAGATTTATTGAGTTTGTTCACACAGTAGTAGTTTAAAGAAACTCACTGATTATATATCATAAGAAGTAAAAGCACAACAGAAATACTTTACCTTTTTCTGTAGGTACTTGCTCTTAAAGACATTTTGTATATCTTTTTTGATCTCAGGACAGGCTTCATCAATTTTGGTGAAAATGGCTACATGAGGAATCCCTGCAAAAAGAAAACACAGTCATTTTTTAGTGCTACAAATTTAAGGTTTGGTGGATTGATAAATAATACAGAATGTACAACAAATTATGTTTTTTGTGTTTTTATTAATAGTAAAATGACTTAAGGTCATTTTTATTGATTTTTCTAAATAATGCTTCTGTCACCCAGGTCTTCAGCGTCATCTCTGATGTCCTGAATTGTATCCGCAACATTAGATCCCAGTCCATATAGTGTGTTGGCATCAATGACAGAAACCAGGACATGGACTTTGTCATTGATAGTTGGATTCTTCTTGTAGAACGAATCAGAATTGGACAAAGCACTCTCTGTGTTGAACTGAAAACAGTAAAATAGTTGTAGAAATAACAAAAAGTTAGTGTCCGGGACTTTTTCCATCTGTGTATCATTCATCTTTTTTTAATTCTGATTGACAAACGAAAATGTGATTATTATAATTTTTTGATTGGAAACAACAAAACAACAAATGCCTTGTTTCTCATGTTTTAATTTGTTAAAATGGCCACATGACCAGGTCCATGTACTTTTTGGTAATTGAAATTTCGTTTTAGAAACAAATATTTAAAAAAGGAAAAAACAGAGGCTTATTTGGAATTTAACTTGGAACTTATTTTTATGTATGTTTTGGCCTAATTTTTGTTTTTGATTCGTAAATGTTTTGCATACAGATACCTACATTTTTATTTTATTTTAGTAATTTTGTGAATTAAACTACTTGTTTTTCACCACAATCTTTGTTTAAATTAAATAAGCAAAAGTTTTTTATTTTATTTTGTTGATTTTATATATTTGAGTTTGCGCTTTTATTTTATTGCAGTGTATGTTTACAAATGCGTTGAAATTAAAAACATGTATGTTCATATGTTTGTGATGGTTGGATAATGTTTGTATTGATTTACATTACAGTAGGATAGTTTGGTAAATGTTAACATCAAGAGATGTATTTATATCCGTTGGTAAAATAAGCAGTGTTACTGAAACCTTCTTAAAAGATCATTGTCATAACATCGTTCCCACGACGTAAAGGAAAAGGATCACTGCCCCCCCCCCCATTTTTTTAGAGAACCAGAGTTAAAATTCTATTTCACAACTTTAATTTTAATAAGTTTGTTGTGATTAATTTAATAGATCGTAGTAGCTGGATTTATTAGAATATTATTAAGCTATGATACATTTAACAGATGTCGATACAAAATGTAGATTCTATAATGGTGTATAAATTTGGTATAAAAATAAACGTCTGGTAAACGTATAACTTTAGATGTCTATAAATAGACGTTCATTAACGGTTATTTAAACGTCATATAGAGATAGTCATTTAGACGGCTAGTCTAAACCTAGACAGCTGAAAAACCGATTTTAGCCTATACGTCTACGGACCATATAGACGCTCATTAGACGTCTTTTAGACCGAAAAATGCTCGGTGGGATCTAATTGGTGCGGGTATTTCTTAGGGGCGTGCATATATAAGAAATCATCATATTCCATAAGAGACAGGAAAGTAGCCTTGACCAACTTCTTCACTGTTGTAAGAGAAAAGCAGGCCTTGTTCCTAAAATAGAACCCTAGCTTTAACCTAATTTTCCAGGCTAAATTTTGGATGTGAACCTTACAGGTAAAATTGTCATCAAGTACAATCCCCAAGTACCTGTACTCAGCCACACGCTCTATTAGATTTCCCTCCAAAGTAGAAAGTAAAAATGACAGACTGATTTTTTTTTTCCTGTGGCCTTACTTTGTATCCATCCTTGATGTGTCCCATCATGGCATTTTTCACGTCTTTTACATGGACTCTTCTTTGTCTCCTGTCGACCTCCATTCCCATCATGTCATTCAGCACTAGAGGCATTTTACCCTTGCTTCCTTTTTTGATGCTGTAGGTTTTGTACTGTTAATCAGACAAACACGGAAATTGAAAACTAGAAAAGCACAGATCTCCACCAAGGCAGCTCCGGTGACCTCCAGACGATGATCCAGTGATCCCCAAATTTTAATCACTTGTTCACGGTCAAATAGAGACATTTTCTGAAGATGTCATCAAAATCCAGCCATAATTTTTTAACTTATGTTGCCATCTAACAGACCAACAAACACACATTGGTGAATCATCCATCTATTCATTGTCAATACAGGCTCATGGGGGATTGTTGCCTCTGAATTTTAAAAACTTTCGGGTGTTTTTTGTTTTTTTCAAATATGTTTACAAAATGGATCCTGTCTCTGTGTTTCTAAAATTTTTATGTTCTGTATCGAGTATTTTAGGTCAAATTCTTTAACTATTTCATTAGACCTGAATGGAAACAAGATGTCAATATAGAATAGCAGTGGGAATTTCGAGGAAATGATAATAATTTTCACTTCTATAAGTTACATATCATCGTTTTACCTCTGTAGTGAAGCTCCTGGTGTTACTGGTGCTACATACAGTAGCCTTGACACAGATTTTACCCTCCAACACGCTGATGACAGAGTTGATGAAACTAGATTTTCCCACTGCAACCTGTCCATGGAGAAGGATCCTTAACTGCTGTTGACCAGAACCTTTAGGTTTGTACTTGTTTATGAACTCTAGGCCAGTTTCTCTGCCTCTGCTGAGAGAAACAATTATCAGATCGCCCCCTTGCTGTAACTTACTGTACAAGCATCAGCTCGTATACAAGGATCATGAATGAATGACTAGAAAAGAGGTTGTAAGTGGAACTGCTCTGTTGTAATAAAACTGTTGTTAATGAATATATTGTTACATCGACACTCACCCCCAATCCATCTGCCGCCATTCTTTTGTAAGGACTATTGAATATAAAGATATCAAAATTGCATACAATTGATTTTTGTAAATAAAAACAGATTATTCTTAATCAAACTTACGTGGAGAAGGAGGAGCAGAAGGAGTAGCAGAAAAAGAAGACAGAGTGCTTAAAACACCTCCCATTACTAAAATAAAGAAACATTCTGAGTTTAATCTAACTTTAACATTCTAAATTAAATATCTTATTAGAAGATGGAATACTAATAATAATAATAATAACAATAATAATAATAATAATAAATATTACAATATACAATGCTCACCATAATATGCCCTACTACCTTTGTCAGAAAATCTTTAGTTTCCATTCAGAGTCAAACGTTTCTATTTATACTACAAAATACTCCCACAAATGTGGGCCATTGATTGCAAACATGATTTGTTCATTTGCACACACAATAAAGTGATTTTCCTAACAAATTAATTCAAGCCCGTGTTGCAAAAATGAGTACACCCCAATTATAGTCTTAGAAGAAAAGCCCCACTTAAGACTACAAAATTCTAATTTACAGGCTTTCAACCACAGGTGAGTCTAAAGATTCATTTAAGAGGTGTCCATCAGACAGGTGACGATAAAAGGGCATTACTTTAATAAAAAAAGGTCTTCCCATTTCATGCCGTCAGTAATCCCCATGGAAGAGAAATATCACAGTATCTGAAGGGCATCATTTATTTTAACGACAAAAGGTGAGGGCTACAAGAAGATCAGCAAAGCTTTACATATCAGTCAAAATACTGTAGCAAAAGTGATCCAAACATGTAATAAAGATGGAAGTGCAACCATCTTACAGAGACGTCCAGGTCATCTCAACAGGAGCGTCTTCTGTTGAGATGGGTTGAAGAAAATTGCCATCCAAGTTCACTGCAGTTAGCTAAAGCAGTAGAAAGCCAAACTGGAGCGACCGTTTTCCGGGACACCATACGACGCAAACTGCAGAGGAATGGGATGCATTGGTATCGTCCATGAAGGAAGCCTCTCCTAAAGCCCATGCACAAAAAAGCACGCCTAGAATTTGTTAGGACAAAGAATACTGGGACTCAATACTCTGGAATGATGAGACAAAGATCACCGTTTTTAGAACTAATGAAATGCTTCAGTTGACAATGACCAAAAACACACATCTAAAGCTACTGTTGTGTTTCTGAAGCAGAACAGGGTGAAGGCGATTGAACGGCCAAGTTTGTCTCTTGATCTGAACCCAATCTGTGGAGAATTCTGATGCCACAAGTTGAGAATCCCTCTCCATTCAGCATCCAGGCTCTAAAATAGGTTATTGTTGAAGAATGGAAAAAGATAGATATTGCCTAAATTGCGTAGACCATGCCTAGAAGACTTGGTGCTGTCCTTCAAAATCATGGCGCTCAAACAAAATACTAGATGTAGTAGTTTTTGTTGCAGGGTGTATTCATTTTTAATTCATCGAATTTGAGTAAAACTGAAGATTTTGTGATCTAAATTAGATTATTAACCTTAATTTCATGTTATGGAGTTAAATAAGTGTTCAATAAAACTCAGCCTTGTGAAAAGTTTGAAAAATGTATTTTTGTTCATTGAGCTACTGATTGAATTCGTACTTTTAAAAGGGGGTGTACTCATTTATGCTGAGCACTGTATTTGTTTAACATTTCACAGTCTGTAGTTGAACCTTTAAGAGTCACAGGAATAATGAATGGTCACATATGATATTTAATACTTCATTAAAAACTGATCCATAAAACGGAGATTTTAAAAATAATAACTTACCTTTCTGAAGCAGAGCCCTCTGACAGAAGCAGGTAAAACACAGTCAAGTAAGTGTCCAACCTTTGAAAGATGAATAACTACTTTTTTCATTTTCACTTTTCATCATTATGTAATTCATAACAAGACTTTTTACAAGGTACACTGTAAAGATAAAACCATTTATGAGTCTTGTTTTAATTGCTGAACATTTAAAATCTGGGAAAACATGCTGTAGGGCATCGAAGGAACATTCGAGTTTTGTGATGGGAGTGATAAATCATCCTCACACGGAACATACATAGCTTTTATGTTGTAAGCTTTTCGTATTTAACTGATCGCTTACCCAGCAGGTTGTCTGGGTCTGTTTTGTGGTGAAAGTGTGCATCAACAATTCATCCAAAAGAACAAGCACATCTACGGCACAGGGGTCTATATTTGCCTCTGTTAGGTTCAGAGATCACAATTTAACATGAAACTAGGCACAGATGGGAGACTTCCAATGCTCTGGAAGCATAGAGGGTAAAAGGTCATCAGCAGTGATGTTAAAGAATGATTACTAGTTATCTCAAACACTTTATGGGCTGTTTCTGCAAAGGGTGGAGCAGCCAGTTCATTGGTCTGATATGTAATTTATTAGGGACTCTGATTTGAACGTTTCTGATGCACAGCTTTAGTTACCAGCTACCAGGATAGAGGTTTACACCAGAGAAATAGACCCAAGAAGGGTGTCGTCCTCAGTGTATTTCAAATTGGTCAGTTTTCGATATAATAGCTAAGTTATATCAGTTTTGAGTAAAAGTTAATCATTCATTATAATTATTGTTATATGGTTTTAAATTGTTTGTGACTGAGATATAAAAACAACCATAAGCCCCGTTGATCATTAACAGGAACCAAGATGCTTATGTTTCTTGCTGTGTGTTCGGTTTATCTTCGTGTGAGACATCCAATTTCAGGGTTGATAAATTAAATATCTAGTTTGTAGCGACTCTATGTAACTCACAAAGTGTAGTGGATATTACAAAATCAGGTAACGCTGAAATAGGGCTGGACAATATGACCTAAAATCTATATCAAGGTATATTTAGCAGTTCATCTCGATAAAAGTAAGTGGACGATAACTTCAACCCGCATACCGTCGGTGATTTTAGTGTGCAGTCTTATTTTAGAAAAAAATATTTTGCGCTTTCATCGGAGCACAGGATCAGCCAGCGGCAGCTTAAAGCCGTGTATCAACATTCTGGACACAACGGCGTTAATATCTGCTCCGACTGCTCTACAACTTGCTGGGCTCAGATCGCTCCAGTTCGACAGCATCTCTACTGCTCAGTGAAAGCCGTAATGTGCCCCAGCGTTAGTCTATATCTGTAGTCGCTTCTTTGAAAAAGAGTCGGGGAAGGAGTCTAAACACTCGATAAATATAGCAACACAGCTGCTACGTTGGTAGCACTGTTCTCAATCTAGAGAGATTAAGTTATATGACGTGCATAGTCACGTGACTCAATGCATCACTCATTTCTTAAAGGGGCATGAGTGTGGAGCTAGAATTGGGACTTTAGTTTTGTACCTGTAACTTTTTGTTTTGTACTTCTGGCTTATCTTATGTAACTTGCACATATTTTAAAAATACAAGTTTAAAGTTACGAGTTTCAAGTTTCAGATTCCGAGTTTCAAGTTACAAATTTCAAGTGACAGATCATTTTTACCATATTTGGCTTGCCTAGAAGAACCAATGAGCGGCTTGCTGATTTTGACAAACAAATCACGTTCCTCGAATTTCTACACTGCGAAAACCCACCTCCTTAATACTAGATAAATAAACTTGTCTTGAGTGAAAATGTACTAGAAAAAAGGGTAAATTATCTGTCCACACAGTAAGTAAATTTTTCTTAGTAAGATCTCTTGAAATAAGAATAATTTCTAGACCTAAATGAAGCAAAAAATAAGTGAAAGTAAGTGTTGTTTCTTATTTTGAGAAAGATTTTTGTTTTAAATGGCATCTGACAATTATTTTTGCTTGAAATAAATGTAAAATATTTAAATTATAGACATAAAGACTAAATAGGAAAAAAAGTCTTATCATCTAGAATATGAAACTGGAAGCTAGCTTGTAATGCTGAATTTGGTTAGATTAAGACAATAAATCTCGCCAAGCTACAAAGAATTTGCAGTGTATCCATTCATGGCGAGGAGAAGGTAGGGCTCTGCACCCATAGACATTCGTATTCGTAGACGCCTCATGGAGCAAATTTGGCCACCGCTGCGATATGTCAGCGTCACCGCCATATTAGATGTGGCAAAGCTGCGCTGTAAACTAATACAAGTAAATAGACTTAATTATATAAAGCGCCTTTCTACAATGAAATGTATTTTAATGCCTCTTATTTATTTCTGTACATATGCAATACTAAACTTGAGAAAGAGTTAGGGACCAAAATTAATGTATTTAATCTTCTCATATTTCTAAAATAAAAACTTTATTGACCACCACCGACAGCTCCAAAATTACTCTCCCTACGTTAGCCGCTCTCAGCCTGTTTTCATTTTCAATCTATATTTAATATGTACATTTCAATATATCTCTACGTTTATTGCAAATACATTTTTTTCTTATCTATTTTTTTCTATTTTTATTATTTTTACGTTATAAGTGTGCATTACAAAAGGGAGTGTTGTACTCCTTTCCCTGTGTGTAACTGTTGTTTCCTAATTTTAATTAATATTTTGATTTGTGAGAAACTGGGTATGAAAAGTAAGGTTGTTTTGAATGTTTTCATGTATTGTTTTTTATTTTGAAAATCCTATGTTGAGTTGCTAAGGAAGCCACACCTTAATTGTAGACCCAAGCCAACAGCATTGATGAAGTCCTGGCAAGCAGGTTACTACAAAAGAGTGTTGGAAACCTATCTAACAAAACTGAAGGAAAAGCCTTTGTGAAAGGATTGAAGGACGAAAACAGATTCCTTTTTTTTTTTAAAGCATGCGGCCAACGAGGTATTAATTTCTTAATTTAGTTTTAAAATATTATATTTATTGTATTTCATTGTTCTAACTGTAAGATCATTTGTATTCAGTTTCACGGTTTGAGCCAAGAAATGCCATCATGGGAGCAATGTGCATCGGCAGCAGGAGATCAACAGCAGCAGCCAAGGCACCGACCTAGGGCGCCCAGAGGAGGGAGGGCTGGTACCCCCACCTCCACCCAGGCAGCTACAACCGACCACCGCCCCCAATGCAAAGGGCTCCCCACAGAGGAAACACTGGAATGAAAATTAAAACCAAAAGTTAAAATATTAAAATAAACAGAAGAAAATTAGATTAAGTAGTAAAAATTATAAAAACGTTCAGACTGATAATGTTAAGTGTAAAACAACAAGATATGATCAAAATAAAATGCAAAGCAGATTAACAATAAATAATAAATAATACTTAGTTAAAATCCTAACTAAAAATTCAATCAGGTTATTGATTAAACAAACATAAATTAAGAATAACCAGTTAAAAGCTCGGCTAAAAAGGTACGTTTTGAGCCTGCTCTTAAAAACATGAACGTTCTCTGCGGCCCTGAGGTCCTGTGGCGGCCTGTTCCAGAGGAGACGGCTGCCAGAGGAGCGCAGAGACGGCGAGGGTTCATACAGTAAAAGCATTTCTGACAGACAAGAAGGCCCAAGACCTTTTAGACCAGGGGTTCCCAAAGTGGGGTCCGCGAGCCCCCCAAGTCATTCAATTTGGCCCACCAGGTGGTTTCCCAAGGTATAATATAAAAGTCCGTATTGTTAAGTCAGCTAAATATAATTATTTTTCCAGACTGAATGACAAGAGTCTACAAGGGTATGTAGTGTATATTTGTGCACATATTTACATTTGCTCACTTTATAGGACCACAAAACGTCATATTTGATACATTAACAAAATGTCCCATGAGCCTTTGCTTCCACAATGGACAGGACCAAACTACTTCCATAATTTGTCAGGACGTGTGGTGGAAGGTATGGACCCGAACGCAGAAGCAGAGTGCAAGGCATAGACTGTAAAAAAGAAGGTGCAAGGTTTATTGAAGTGCACAGTGATGATGTGGAATCATGACAGGTTAGAATATATTTTCACTGACATCAATGCTAGATCCATCAAATAAGGAAGTTTAGATATTTTTTAAATGAATAAATATGACGTATTTGTCATTTTGTTGTTATTTACACAGAAAGGAATCTTGAATAAATGAACCTACTTTACTATTGGTATTTGTGTTTCGACTAAATTACTACATTTAGCCCTCGGCCCTCTGAAACAGTTTAACTTTGGCCCTCTAAGGGAAAAAGTTTGGGCACCCCTGTTTTAGACAATTAAAAACCATTAAAATAAACTTAAAATCCATGTAAACCACATTACAGAGTGTACATTATAAAGTGCATCATGATTATAAGTAGTATAAGTAGTGGAATATATGAAATGCAGAACATGGTGATTTGGTTACAGATTTCAAGATTAGATGTGATTGCATTCCTGATCTGACTTTAGAATGATTTGTATATTTTTCTTAAAGGAAGAAAGATTAAAGCTGATCAGAATGTGGAGAACTATCAAGCTACGATCAAACAAATATAATAATTTTTTATGAAACTGTATTTTCTGAAGGCACTTTAAATTCAAATCTGCAAACTTCTGATATTTGTTATATAAATATCAGTTTTTTCTTAAAATGTACATTGAATCTTAGTAGATTGTTGGCAGGTTTTGAAAATAAAAGCAATAAGTAATCTGACTAAGCTCGAACTATTTTGTTTAGTGGGATAATGTACAAGGCTGGTAGAGACTAGAAGACCTGCAGCTCTAAGAACCATACATCATTCTCCTTTAACTGAGATAAGATAAGATAAGATAAGAACTTTATTAATCCCTCGGGCGGGTTCCTCTGGGAAATTCGGTTTCCAGTAGCACAGCACCGACAAGTTACAGAACGTACACATATATAAATACAAGACATGTATAAATAAAATATACCAAAGGAATAGATAGAATAATAAAAATAAAATAAAAAATACAAGGAAATTGCACTTAAATTACACATAGATATTGACGTCTATTGCACCGTTGACACATAGATATTGACGTCTATTGCACCGTTGACTATTAACAAAAAGAAAAAGAATTGCCAGGAAATATTACACAGTGAAGTGAAGAGGCACTACAGCTTAGTTGTTCCCCCCTCGTTTGTCCTCCTGTTTCCCCTCCCTTCCCCCTCCAGAGAGCAGTTAAACAGTCTGATGGCATGTGGGACAAAGGAGTTCTTAAGTCTGTTGGTTCTTATCTTGGGGAGAAGCAACCGGTCACTGAACAGACTCCTCTGCTTGTTTATGGCCGTGTGCAGAGGATGCCCAGCATCGTCCATAATGTCCAGCAATTTCTTTAGTGTCCTTTTCTCTGCCACTGTCGCCAGAGTGTCCAGCTTCATGCCGACCACAGAGCTAGCCTTTCTGATCAGTTTTTCCAGCCTGGATGAGTCCTTCTTTGCTGTGCTGCTTCCCCAGCACACCACAGCATAAAAAAGTACTCCAGCCACCACTGACTGATAAAACATCCTCAGGAGCTTCCTGCAGATGTTAAAAGACCTCAGCCTCCTGAGGAAGTACAGTCGGCTTTGGGCTTTTTTATACAGGTGCTCTGTGTTGCATGACCAGTCCAATTTATTGTCCACCCACAGCCCGAGGTACTTGTACTTGTTAACCAAGTGTGGTTATTCATTACTGTGTTGGTATATCATAAAATCTCAATTAAATGCATTAATTGAGATAAAATCTCAATTAAAATGCATTATTAGTTTTAGCTGAAACGTTGAAGAATGTTAATGGATAGGAAAACATCTGGAGGGGTTTGAATAGCCAAGACTGACAGAACCTGGCTGAGATACAGACTGTCTTCCTGTGAAACAACAGTGCTGTCATCTACTGCACTTCAGCTTTGATCTTCCCATGTTTTTATAGTTTGTTTTTTCCCTCACCATTGTCATTGATTATCTTGTTTAAAATCTCTGCCTTACATAATTTTGTTTTGTTGCTAAACAGGTTTCTTTTTAAAAGTTGGCTGTTTCCATTGTGAAGCAGTTTTGTTCCATCTTCCATTTCGCTTCATGTCTCGCTGGGAATATTTTAGTGTTTGGTCTACCTGCTGCAGTCAAAAATGACAAAGCTTTCTCTCATTTCCTGTCAAAAACAAGTATTTTATTTGAACAAGACCGCAGTTTAATACAACAAGCAATGTTTAATAGCAAATGAGGTATAAATTAAGTCTAAAAATCCTGCTTAAATTCAAATTCAAAAATACTTTATTGATCCCAGAGGGAAATTAAGTAAAATTTTAGTAAGATGATTGTTTCCACACCATGCCATCTAAGGACCGGCCTTTAGCCTTCCTCCTCAGTAGAATATATAAACCCTGTTTAAATAAACGACTTCAACTCAAAAGACCAAAATTTGATTATTTAATTTTAAGTTACGCGTCGCACGGTCACAACAACCTCAACCTCCTACAGCCTCCCATCCCATCTGCCATCTCTCTCTTCTCAGAGTTTAAGCTGTGAATATACATCACTAAGACATTAGGAGGATGTATCTTTTTTTTTGACACATGCACAAAACAGACAGTTTCACAGAATCATTAGATCAACATCAATCTTGTGGTTTCTTGTAGATGGTTGACTCTTCTCGAATGATCTCACTTCTTTTCTGAAACATCGTTACCTTTAGACCGCATGCACGCTTCTTGATGCAGGTGTTATTTCAAAGTGAGGTTTGTTACACATTTTCCACTAATTCAGAGATGGGTGACCTTTTGGCTGGAACATTATAACCCTTATCTGCACTTACAAATACATCTTGGTAAGACGAAACAAAGCCACATCCTTATCACATATCATTTTCCACAGTTCAGCATCTCAGTCATCATAAACACCTTTTCTAAGGCACATCAGTTAACATATTTATTATGCAAGCACATTTAATTATCAGAGTATATATCTTTTTTTAAGAGTATATATCTTAAACACACATTATAATGAAGATAAAAGCATTAATGAAAGGTACTTTATTAATAAGACTTAAACATAAATGGATATTTATTGCCCCCCTGGGTTTCCACAATCAGCTGCTCTAAACGCAGGTATGCACCATGAATTTGCCACACTAAGATCCCAGGGATCTCTTCAATACAATTCACAAAAGACAAAAAGAAAATTATCTATATAGCCTTCTGTGTAAAACAAAAAGAATAAGAACAAAATTCTACCATCACTGTTTAATTTTTGCAAATAAAAAGTTATTAATCACTTTGTTAGAGGAAACATCAACATCACTGCCAACAAATACTAGTCTTAAATTAATTTTGGATCTTGAAATCTATTTATTAGACTTTTCCCGTGCTAAGCTTGTCAAATTCTTTTTTGGTGCAGTCATGTTAGATCGTGTCTGTAAAGACATACAGAAGTTATGATGGTTTGATGCTTTGACACAACCGCTTATGTTCAGGTCGATTTTTAAATGTTCAGGTATTCATCTCCAATCTCGATGATGCGTCTCAGGGCGCTCAGAATGAGAGTATCAATGTCATCGTTCAAATTCATCTCTGAGTGGTAGTTTTTCACAGGGAAGATGCAGTTCTCTGGGATTCCCAACAGTTTGCTCCAGTCCTGAACCTTCCAGTAAAAACAACATCTCAGGTTAGAAATGAAAAAAAAACACTTAGAAAAAGGAAGAGGGACTCAAAATGCCCAAAACAACGTTTTTTTTGAGTTTCTTTAAACATTGACACAAGTTAACGACAATAGCTGTTTAAAGAACCTTACTGATTCTATACCATAAAGAACAAAACCATAACTGATTTCCTACCTTTTTCTGTAGGTAATCGCTCTTATAGACATTTTTTATATCTTTTTTAATTTCAGGACAGGCTTCATCAATTTTGGTGAGAATGGCTACATGAGGAATCCCTGCAAAAAGAAAACAGTCACTTTTTTAATGCTAAAAATTTAATGTACAACAAATTATGATTTTTTGTCAGTTTATTGAAAGTAAAATAACTTAAAAGTGCATTTTTATTGTTAGTAATAATTCTCCTGTCACCCAGCTCAGTAGCTTCATCTCTGATGTCCTGTAGTGTCAACACTGCATTATTTTCCACTTTTTGTCCTGTGCTGCCATCAAAGACAGAAACCAGGACGTGGACTTTGTTGTTGACAGTTGGAGTTTCGTTGTAGAACGGATCAGTTTTGGACAAAGCACTCTCTGGGTTGAACTGAAAACAGTAAAATAGTTGTAATAACAGCGTGTTAGTGTTTGTTTTTCCCCTGTGGCTTTCATGGCTGCTGTAGAAACCTTACTGTGTATCCATCCTTGATGTGTCCCTTCAAGGCCTTTTTCGTATCTTTCACATGAGCTCTTATGTGTCTCCGGTTGTTGGTGTTCTCCACACCCACCATGTCATTCAATACCAGAGGATACTTGGTGTCACCCAGGTTTCCTTTTTTAATGCTGTAGGTTTTGTACTGTTAACCAGACAAACATTGAAAACAAAAAAAGCACTCAGAAAATTTAGTTCCCCTCCAGACAGTGTTTCAGATGATCCCCAAATTCTAATCACTTGTTTCTGGTCACATTGGAGACATTTCATGAAAATGTTATGACAATATATAGCTATAGCTTTATGAGTTATGTACAGTCAGGTCCATAAATATTGGGACATCGACACAATGCAAACATTTTTGGCTCTATACACCACCACAATGGATATCAAATGAAACGAACAAGATGTGCTTTAACTGCAGACTGTCAGCTTTTATTTGAGGGTATTCACATCCAAATCAGGTGAACGGTGTAGGAATTACAAATGTGTGTACATATGTGCCTCCCACTTGTTAAGGACCAAAAGTAATGGGACAGAATAAGAACCATAAATCAAACTTATACATTTCAATACTTGGTTTCAAATCCTTTGCAGTCAATTACAGCCTGAAGTCTGGAACACATAGACATCACCAGACGTTGGGTTTCATCCCTGGTGATGCTCTGCCAGGCCTCTACTGCAACAGTCTTCAGTTCCTGCTTGTTCCTTGGGCATTTTCCCTTATGCTCAATCGGATTCAGGTCAGGTGATTGACTTGGCCATTGCAAAACCATCCACTTCTTTCCCTTCAAAAAATCTCGGGTTGCTTTTGCAGTATGCTTTGGGTCATTGTCCATCTGCACTGTGAAGCGCTGTCCAATGAGTTCTGAGGCATTTGGCTGAATATGAGCAGATAATATTGCCCGAAACACTTCAGAATTCATCTTGCTGCTTTTGTCAGCAGTCACATTATTAATAAATACAAGAGAACTAGTTCCACTGGCAGCCATACAGGCCCACGCCATGACACTTCCAGCACCATGCTTCACTGATGAGGTGGTATGCTTAGGATCATGAGCAGGTCCTTTCCGTCTCCATACTCTTCTCTTCCCATCACTCTGGTACAAGTTGATCTTGGTCTCCTCTGTCCATAGGATGTTGTTTCAGAACTGTGAAGGCTTTTTTAGATGTTGTTTGGCAAACTCTAATCTGGCCTTCCTGTTTTTGGGACTCACCAATGGTTTACATCTTGTGGTGAACCCTCTGTATTCACACTGGTGGAGTCTTCTCTCGATTGTTGACTTTGACACAGATACACCTACCTCCTGGAGAGTGTTCTTGATCTGGCCAACTGTTGTGAAGGGTGTTTTCTTCAGCAGGGAAAGGATTCTTCGGTCATCTGCCACAGTTGTTTTCCGTGGTCTTCTGGGTCTTTTGGTGTTGCTGAGCTCACCGGTGCGTTCCTTCTTTTTGAGAATGTTCCAAACTGTTGTTTTGGCCACGCCTACTGTTTTTGCTATCTCTCTGATAGGTTTATGATTGCGCATGCGTCGGCATCGGCGTCCTGATGCCTCCTGCTAACTCCGGCTCGTTAACACAGTTTTAACTAGTTTTTAATTATTTTTTAACTGTTTGTTTTTCGTTTTTTAATCACTTCTTTTGACTAGTTTTAACCGTTTTTAACTTTTAGGGACATATCTTTTATCGGACACGTTTTTTTAATCAGAGCACGGACCGCTGTTACTTCCGCCATGCCTCCACTCACCTGTAGCTCCGGGTGTGATGGTTGTGCCAGGCTAACCAAGAAAATCCAGGAACTGGAGCACAGGATCTCCAATTTACACCTGATCCAGGACCACGAGCACGACGTGGACATCATCTTTGGCCGAACTTTCACTGCTGCCACCAGCACCCAGCTGGCTGACACAATCCCCTGGCAGCCCGGTGAAGCTGCGGAGGGGGAATCCATCGCTGGGTCTCTAGTCGGACTCGGGCAGACGAACGCCGGCGGAGGTATAACATCAACGGCAGAGGAGGAGTGCTGGATCCAGCAGGGGGCTAAGCCAAAAGCCCCCCTCAGCTCCACTCCGGTGCCCCAGGGTGCGTGGTCGACGGTCGGGCCTGGTCGCAGTGGGGGCGCCCGGAGCGGCTTTCACCGTTCTCTTCCACCCGGCCTTCCGCTGTCGAACCGCTTCGGTGCCCTGGGGGACGACTTCCCTCCTCTGACCGTTCCTCCGACCACGCCGAAGACCAGCAGCTCCGCAGGACCGCCGCCCATCCCCTCCCAGCAGCCAGAGCAGCAGTCAGACTCCGGTAGCCACCCACGTCGCGCCAAACCCAGGACTACAGCCGGGACCCGCCGAGGAGTGCTTCACTACACCCCGAATCCACGGAACGAGCCCTCGGCGCCCTCTAAACACTGCTGCAGTCCTGTGGAAGCCAAGCTGCCCAACATCCAGCAGGTCCTGGATAACGAGAGGTCTTCTGCCCAGCAGCCAGGACACCATCCACCCAGCACTCTCCTCATTGGAGATTCTATTATCCGGCATGTTAGGATGAGAGGAGCTGTCACCCTTTGTTTTCCTAGAGCTACAGTAAAGGATATATCTGAACAGATTCTGAACTCCATCCAACGTTTCCCTACTGTGAGTAAAGTTATAATTCATGCTGGAACCAATGGCATCCGTAAACAGCAGTCTGAGCTTTTAAAGCAGGATTTTATTCATCTTTTTAATCTTTTAAAAGACAAGCCCCTATTTGTTTTTATTTCTGGCCCCACTCCCACCATCAGCAGAGGAATAAATCGCTTCAGCAGGTTACTCTCTCTCAACACTTGGCTTTCCTCTGTTATCGTGATGCACAACATTGGTTTTATAGACAATTTTAACATTTTCTGGGGTAGGAGTCAATTATTTGGGGCAGATGGACTACATCTTAACAGACAAGGTACCCGCATGCTGGCATTAAGCTTGGCATACCCTCGCCCACCCCTGTCCCCTGCACCGGCTCCAGCTGCTCCTGTCCTCTCCGCCCCATCCACAACATCCTGATGTGCAGCTGGTCCTTGTTCCTATGAACTCAATCCTGATTTTAACAGTAACTCACATATCGGACTTGGACCTTACCCTACTTCATTCATACCTGTTATTGTCAGCAGAGAGCGAAGAAATAATCATAAACTAAGAAAATGCAACCCAAATAATCTTAAACAGTTACTAAAAATCCCACCTACAGTAAGTCATACAGTCACTCCATCACCAACCACTATTAATATGGCTCTTTTAAATGTCCGCTCTCTGCTGAATAAAACTTTTATAATAAATGACTTGATTTTAGATAATAACCTTCAGTGTTTATTTTTAACAGAGACATGGCTGAGTGCAGATGCCCCTGCTGTTCTTACAGAGGCCTCTCCACCTAATTATAACTTTTCTTATTCAACGAGGAGTAGCCAGAGGGGAGGCGGAACTGCTTTTATTAGTTCATCAACTCTTTCCGCCAAACCAGTTTTATTTAATAATTTTACCACGTTTGAATACACTGCCTCTGTTTTTAGCACTCCTCAGACTTTATGTGTCACAGTTTATAGGCCTCCGAAAAGGAATGCACTTTTTATTCCAGAATTTTCAGAGTTTTTATCAATTTTTTCTTATGAGAGGATAATTTTAGCTGGTGATTTTAATCTACATGTAGATAACCTTTTAGATCTTTTATCAACAGATTTTTAAAATATTTTAATTATATGGATTTTAGCCAACATGTTATGCAGCCGACTCACAACAGAGGACACAACCTGGACCTGGTCATCACGTATGGCCTGTCCACCAGTGTGTCCTCTGTTGTTGACTTGGCCGTCTCTGACCACTACTGTGTGTTTTTTAATATCACCAGTTTTATCCAATCAGAGACCTCTGTGAGAACTGTCAGGAAGCGTCATCTAACCCCTGAAGTGGCTGCAGGTTTTCTTGAAGTTTTTAAAAAATTTCCTCCTATGCCTTTACCTGCCCCCTGTGATTTCATCGTTAATGATTTTAACAGTAGGCTTAAATCTGCTCTCAACCTGCTGGCTCCAATTAAAGTTGTAAACACTCATTCAAAACGTACAGTACCGTGGAGAAATGCAGGTATTAGAAAATTAAAGAGGAGCTGCAGGGTGGCAGAAAGGAAATGGAGGAAAAATAAAATCACAATAAATCATCAGATATACATAGAACATCTCAGATTATATAATAACTCTTTACGAAATTCCAGAAATACATACTTTTTCAGAATCATCTCAGAACATAAAAATAATCCCAAAATTCTGTTTCCACCATTGACAACATTCTACATCATAATTCTAATAGTTTTCAGAAAACCCCCTCAAACACTCTCTGTGAGGAGTTTGCAGACCACTTCAGCAGGAATAAGGTAGACACCATCAGATGTAATATACCACACTATTCTTTTAGCTCGTTTAAAACAGATCGGCCTCTCTGGTGCTGTTCACAAATGGTTCACATCCTACCTCACAGACAGGACTTTTAGAGTAAGTTTAGATACCTGTTCCTCTAAGGTCCATAAGATCACTTGTGGTGTTCCCCAGGGTTCAGTTTTAGGCCCAGTGCTTTTTAACCTGTATATGCTCCCTCTTGGTTGTGTCATCAGGAGACATGGAGTTAGCTTTCACATTTATGCTGATGATACACAGTTGTACATCTCCATGTCTCCTGATGACACACGGCCAATGGATGTACTTTTTAACTTCATTTTAGACATAAAATCCTGAATGGCAGAAAACTTTCTCCAGCTCAACCAGGACAAAACTGAGGTTTTAGTTATCGGTCCTAAGGCTCAGAGAGAGAAACTTTTACCAAAACTACAATCATTGTCTTTTAATCCTTCTTTACAAGTGAAGAACCTGGGTGTGATTTTTGACTCTGAGCTGACTTTTATCCCTCACATTAAAAACATCACCAAAATAGGTTTTTATCACCTAAAGAACATCGCCAGAGTCCGCCCCATTCTCTCTCGGGCCAATACGGAGACGCTAATGCAGATTTTATCACCAGTAGAATTGATTATTGTAATGCCCTGAATTCTGGTCTTCCCAAAAAGACTACCTCAGGTTTACAGCTTTTACAGAATTCAGCAGCTCGTGTCCTGATGAAGACCAGGAGGAAGGAGCACATTAGATTGTCTTAAAATCACTGCATTGGCTCCCCGTATGTTTTAGGATCCATTTTAAGGTTCTTTTAATGTTTTTTAAGTGTCTTAATGGTCTTGGGCCTTCTTATCTTTCTGAAATGCTTTTACCGTATGAACCCTCGCGGTCTCTGCGCTCCTCTGGCAGCCGTCTCCTTATAATCCCCAAAGTCAGGACACAGACTCCTGGTGAGGCGTCTTTCCAATATTATGGCCCTCACCTCTGGAACAGGCTGCCAGAGGATCTCAGGGCCGCAGAGAACGTTCATGTTTTTAAGAGCAGGATCAAGACTCACCTTTTTAGCCAAGCTTTTTACTGATTATTATTTATTAATATCTGTTTAATTGCTCTGCATGTTTTACTTGATTCAATTTTTAGTTTAGTTTTAGTCTACTGTTTATTTTAATATTTTAACTTTTGGTTTTAATTTTCCTTCCAGTGTTTCCTCTGTGGGGAGCCCTTTGCATTGGGGGCGGTGGTCGGTTGTAGCTGCCTGGGTGGAGGTGGGGGTACCAGCCCTCCCTCCTCTAGGCGCCCTGGGTTGGAGCCTTGGCTGCTGCTGTTGATCTGCTGCTGCCGATGGCTCCCATGATGGCATTTCCTGGCTCATCTGTACTCAGCCCGCTTTTTGTAGCTTTTAAGTGTGTGTGTGTGTGTGTGTGTGTGTGTGCGTGTGTGTGTGAATGTGTGTGCATGGCTGATGGGTTGGGAGGGGGTTGTATTTGCGTTGATGATTTTATTTTTGAAGGGGGGTTGTGGGGTTATTTTAAATCTGTAAAGCACTTTGAGTAACTTTGTTTGTTTGAAAAGCGATTTATAAATAAACTTTGATTGATTGATTGATTGATTGATTTTGTTTTTTCAGCCTAATGATGGTTTGCTTCACTGATAGTGACAGCTCTGAGGACCTCATCTTGACAGTTGACAGCAACAGATTCCAAATGCAAATAGCACACTTGAAATGAACTCTGGACCTTTTATCTGCTCATTGTAATTGGGATAATGAGGGAATAACACACACCTGGCCATGGAACAGCTGAGAAGCCAATTGTCCCATCACTTTTGGTCCCTTAACAAGTGGGAGGCACATATGCAAACTGTTGTAATTCCTACACCGTTCACCTGATTTGGATGTAAATACCTTCAAATAAAAGCTGACAGTCTGCAGTTAAAGCACATCTTGTTCGTTTCATTTGATATCCATTGTGGTGGTGTATAGAGCCAAAAATTTTAGCATTGTGTCGATGTCCCAATATTTATGGACCTGACTGTATATTGGTAACTAACAGACAAACAAGCCTTGGTGAAAACCTCCTATTTGAAGGTTTTTAAACATCTATCCATCCATTTTTAGTACCTACAGGGTCTGTCCTTCAGTCTGTTTACTAAACTGATCCTTTCTATGTGTTCGTAAAATTCTAATGATCTGTATTGAAAATTTCAGATAAAAAAATGTTTCTATTTCATCAGAAATGGGAAAACAAGATGTGAATGTAGATCAATAATCACCTTTTAGAGCAGAGCAGAACTAATAACGACAATTACATAGTAAATAGAGAATAATAATAACCCCTTATATTAGTTAGATATGTTTTTTGTTACCTTATTGGTGAAGCTGTTCCCACCGATGTTACATACAGGAGCCCCGACACAGATTCTACCCTCCAAGACACTGGTGACTGAGTTGACGAAACTGGTTTTTCCAGCTCCAACTTGTCCATGAAGAAGGATCCTTAACTGATGCTGACCTTCAGCTTTTGGTCTGTACTTTTTTATGAACTGCAGGTCAGTCTCTTTGCCTTTGCTGAGATAAACAAACATCACATCGTCCTCTAGCTGTAACTTTCTGTACAAACATTGACACAGATACAACAGTTCCTAATCAAAAGTCTGGATTACTGCAGGGTCATGTTTCCTGAGGGAAGTTTAAGGGACTAGAAAAGAAGTAGTAGAGGCAAATGTTGTTTTACTCTGTTATAATGAAGTTGTTGTTTAAGAATATATTGTTGCATCAACACTCACCCCCAATCCATCTGCCGCCATGGTTTTTCAAGAACTATTAAACATAAAAAATATACTTATTACATGTAACTTATTTTATCAAATAAAAATCATATTAGTCCTAATCTAACTTACATGGAGGAGGAGGAGGTGGAGGAGGAGGAGCAGGAGCAGGAAAAGGAGACACAGCTCTTAAAACACCTCCAATAACTAAAAAAAACAAAAAAAAATTAAATTTAATCTAACTTTAGGATTTTATATTACATTTTTTACTAGTAAATGCAATAACAATGTTAATAATAACAAATAAATAAATCTTCTCAATATTTCAAAGTCTGTATCACTAAATTGGCTTTAAAAGTAGAGATTTAAGAGTCATAAGAATATAAATAGTCACAGATAATATTCAGTATTTCTAAACTTTAGCAAACAGATCCTTAAAACTTTAGACTTAAAAAGCAACAAATTACCTTTCTGAAGCAGAGCCGTCTAACTGAAGCTGATAAAACCAAAAGTTGCCCGTCAGTGTACAACTGAGAGGCTGGTGAAAGATTAATAATCTCTTTATTGTATTCAGTTTCATTTGTCATAAGTACGTCATTTATAACAAGACATTTTACAAGGTACACTGTAAAGATAAAATCAGTTAGCTGATTTCATTACATAACCATCTTTTGAGAGATTTGCTGGTTTTTAATTAGACTAATTCCAGTTTTGTGATGTGAGTGGTAATTTTTCCTCACACAAAACATACAAAGCTTTAATTCTGAAATAGTTTCTGTTTGAGTTTGAGTGAGACCTCGGTCTACACTGCTCTTAGAAAGAGCTTAAATGAAAATGTTGCTGCTTTATGTCTCATTCATTTCAAATTGTAGCATCAAAGTAATATGAAATTTTAGCAGCCAAGAGAAGAGGCATGAATGGTCGACTGGAGGGTTCTGTTCAGGGTAAGGGGATTGGTTCCTGTAGAGTTGATGATGTTCTGTCTTTTGTTTTTGGTTTTGTTATTTACCTTAATTTGCTTGGACAAGTCTGATTTAAGTGTTCAAGTAGAAGGCAACTGGACTTTCCTTGATCACTGAAGATAAAGCAAACCCTCTCAGACCTTTATCTGCGAATTTTAACTGCTGAAATAGAAGTAAAGACAGTTTTACTCCTCCACTAACTGACCAAGAATGAAACCCTGGGTGCATCAAAACTGACCCCATAAAGCTAGACCCAGATCAGCAGCTGCCCACATGGAAAAGTCAAGTGTCCTCTATAGAAATGTTTGATGGTGAGATGAGAGAAAAGATTGAGCTTTTTGAACATAATGACAAGAATAATATATGTTTTTAAACCAGATAATGTTGCAAAAAAAACTGGGAAAACTATGAAAACCTCCGAATCCTTATTTTTTACTCCAGATTAGCAGCTTCACATTTTAACACAAGTTGGGCGTTCCAGCAAGACAATTTTCATGAGGGACCCATCTGGAGTTGCAATAGATGACAAGGGCACCGTCATATATCCAAACTAAGGCAGAAGTCCCAAGCCGAAACCGCCGTAAAACAAAGGGAAGCATATATGTAATATATGTAGATGCTTCATTGACTGACACTCATATATATAAAATAATAAAGTCTATATGAAGTCCCAAGCAGAGGTTTGTTCTTGGATTGCTTATTCACCATTCATACCAAATTGTACCCATTGAAATACAAAGTCCCGCCTTTCTCATCTCTGATTGGCTGGCCTGGTTAATTTATTGCTAATCCTAACATTCAAGGAGCTAACCCTAATTTTACTATTTCCTAATCCTAATATTCCAGGATCAGTGCCTAAACATACTGTGATCCATCTATTTATTTCAACATTTAGGACCAGTAATATCCATAAAACGTTAACAGTACAGTGGTGTTTAACTAACTTTCACTTGAGGTTTCCTGTATGGATTGGACATATGGCGGCGCCTTTGTCGGCCATTGTAGGAAGGTACTGTTGCAATTTTCACCTTCTTCATATAACCCCATAAAAACAAACTGTTGCAGCCTTCCATTCACTGTTATTAATAGGTTATATTCTAACATTTACTCTCCTGTTTTCATAATAAAATTTAAATATGTGACCCAAGGATGGATTATAATAAAGGTATTACGGGCACAGGACTAGGCGCCCAACTCCACTGGGGGCCATGCCTACTGGGGATTCACCTCAGCAGTTTAAGAAAGAAAAAATAGTCTTCGAATTTCAAATATGTCATAGATCGGGGCTGCCTGAGATAACTAATAAGATCCACACTATTTTTGTTTTACCTTAACAGAGTTGCATAGTTCTTAAGGCGCAGTTGGGGAAACAGTGGTAGCATGCCCCGCCCGTAACCCGGACAGTAGCACTTTGGCTCTGCTGATTGTCACCCGGCAATGGGAGTAGCAGTAAGAGAATCAAAAATGACTGACTTGTAACCCATTAACAAGAAAGAAAGAAAATACGAGGAAGACAGGCAAAGACAGAAGGGCAGGATTGGAGTGCTGAGAAGCAAAAGAACTGAGAGACAAATGAGGAGGAGTGAGACAGGAAAGAAAAATGAATGGCTATGAGTTAGTTTTTTGGAATCAATTTATGGAAAAATCTGAATTGTAGTCCTGGCCGGGTCGAGGTGGGCTCAACCAGGATGTGTTTACTCTACGGATGAGCGAGAACAGCATTGTCTATATCTGTATCTGTATCTCGGACTGGGTGGGGCATAATCCGGAAGTGGGTGGGGGTTAACACGGAAGAGGGTTGTGTTATCTTGGAAGGGGCGTGGCTTTCACTGGTTTTTGTTTTTAAGCATGCAGTTGAAATGGTTTGAACAGAAATTGCTATATTTATTGCTGATTATAAAACTATTTACATAAAATAAAAACCTTCAGATCAAGGTTTTGATAACAAACAATATACAGAACAAGTTTTTCAACAATGAATACAACAGTTGTGATTGCAATTATGAAGTAAATTGTAATGAACGAGAGCTTTCATTGCAATATAACTAACTTTTTTAAACTTTTTTTTTTATCTGAGTGATTTTTTTTTGTGATTTTTTTTATTTTGTATCCACACCAGATATGTGATTTGTAATATAATTTTATACGATAACTAACTACCTTTATTTATTTTATAAAATAAATAAAATGTGATGTTACAGACCCAGGAGTCTCTGGGTCAGAAGAGACAGTACAGCACAGCACGAAGTCTGTAACTTTGTTTTCTGCCGGATCAACGCGATAGATGCGCTCTTGGGCCAAAAGAGCTGGGAAAAAAAAGCTGTTGTCAGAGTAACCATCACAGCCGAAATAAAACTAGATGTGAGGTTGGTTGAAACATTTTTAAATCCTTAATACGTGGGAGGAAAAATAAAAGTAAAAAGTAATTGAAACTGCAGTCGGGAGAACGCAGGCACAGTCAGCTACCGAATGAGCATTTTTATTCAATCCGAGCACAGATATTGACTCGTATTACTCGTATGATACTCGTACTCTGCAAATGTGCTTTTTCCGTACCGGATACTGGTTTCACCCGAGTATCCGGCTCAACTCTAGTTTAAACCATTTTATAAGATTGTGTCTTCCTGGGGTCTCATACATTTTCATGCAAAGATTTGCTTTACATAAGATAATACACGCACACACACACACACGTACACATCCCTAATTCACATAATCCATAGAAGCTCAAGATGAAATCACATATTTGGAACAAAATTACATATACAAACTAATATCAGGAAAGGAATTAGTCACACCAATTAATATTGAAAATAAAATACAACAGAATAGAATAGTGGCTTCATATCGATCATTTCGTTTCATAGTCCATCAATACAACGTTTTTAGCCTTCAAACAAAATACATAATTCTTAGTTACAATATTCTTCATCACAATAATATTTAATGTGTAAACAAAAAAAAATCAGTTTCTTCTGAAAATAAATGTTATTACTTTCAAATATAAAAATTTAGGTAGCGCATTCCATGCAACCATAGCTTTGTAGTGAAATGCTCGCTGAATTTAACTAGTTCTACTCCGTGGTAAAACACCTTTAATCTCATTTATCTGCCGTGTATTATAGGCATGAGTGTCTGGGAAAAATGGTAATTTACTATGTATAACTTTTGGTATTTTTGTGGGGCCCTTTAAATACTCTGTGCCCATGGGCTCTTAATCCTCATAATCCAGCCCTGACGTGATCTGAAAGTTTTACACTCTTGGTATTAAATATCCCGATCTGAGAATATGCTTCAGGCTGAACATCTCTGACTCCACCAAGAGGTTTAAAAGTATCGCCACAGCTTGAGAACAAACACTTTCTTCTTTTTTTTTTAGCTTTAATTATATATATTATTTAATTTTGCCTCAGTCACATTGTTTAAAAACTTACATTTTACTCCATAACTTTTTGGATAAAGTAGGTCAAAAACACATTATTGCTTTGTTACCATTTGAAATACGTTTCTAACATGATCACCTAATCATTTCTTTCCTGTAACCTATAAACTAGGCTTGTAGGGACTAATATCTGAGAGAGGGGTTTCATTTCTACTGAGGAAGTTGTGAAAATATATTTAAAGCCGATCAAATCCATCAGAGCAGATCGGTTCAGTGTTGGGATGCAATGATGCAGTTTTCCATGCAGGGGGAAGCGTGCTGTTAGTTTCTGCCTGCTGTTTTCAGTGTTGCTGCAGATTGAATCATACCCTTTGAACAAATCTTTATTCTTCACCTCAACATAGAGATATTATAATGCCTGCATCATGAATGCTAAGAAAGCTGAGTTTTAATAATAATGTTTAAATCTTAATAAATGATCGTAATAAGTAAATATGTTTTTGTTTCGTTGTTTCGCTTTTTGACATTCTTAATAAAACAAATTATTTATAATATAATATTTAGGCTAAGTCTAAGTTTATAGTTAAACATAGTTATTACAATATTGTTTCACTAGTTAGATTAATGACTCTTTCTTATTTAAATTTTTTTTTTAAGAATTAGTAGAACCTCATGTAAACTATTCAGATTTGAAGCTTCCTACTCCCTTTCATAATAATTCCACCCTATTATGCTCAAAATAATAATACATCATAAAATATATTTTGAAATATACACTACCGTTCAAAAGTTTGGGGTCGCATTGAAATGTCCTTATTTTTGAAGGAAAAGCACTGTACTTTTCAATGAAGATACCTTTAAACTAGTCTTAACTTTAAAGAAACACACGCTATACATTGCTAATGTGGTAAATGACTATTCTAGCTTCAAATGTCTGGTTTTTGGTGCAATATCTACATAGGTGTATAGAGGCCCATTTCCAACAACTATCACTCCAGTGTTCTAATGGTACAATGTGTTTGCTCATTGGCTCAGAAGGTTAATTGATGATTAGAAAACCCTTGTGCAATCATGTTCACACATCTGAAAACAGTTTAGCTCGGTACAGAAGCTACAAAACTGACCTTCCTTTGAGCAGATTGAGTTTCTGGAGCATCACATTTGTGGGGTCAATTAAACGCTCAAAATGGCCAGAAAAAGAGAACTTTCATCTGAAACTCGACAGTCTATTCTTGTTCTTAGAAATGAAGGCTATTCCATGCGAGAAATTGCTAAGAAATTGAAGATTTCCTACAACGGTGTGTACTACTCCCTTCAGAGGACAGCACAAACAGGCTCTAACCAGAGTAGAAAAAGAAGTGGGAGGCCGCGTTGCACAACTGAGCAAGAAGATAAGTACATTAGAGTCTCTAGTTTGAGAAACAGACGCCTCACAGGTCCCCAACTGGCATCTTCATTAAATAGTACCCGCAAAACACCAGTGTCAACATCTACAGTGAAGAGGCGGCTGCGGGATTCTGGGCTTCAGGGCAGAGTGGCAAAGAAAAAGCCATATCTGAGACTGGCCAATAAAAGAAAAAGATTAAGATGGGCAAAAGAACACAGACATTGGACAGAGGAAGACTGGAAAAAAGTGCTGTGGACGGATGAATCCAAGTTTGAGGTGTTTGGATCACAAAGAAGAACGTTTGTGAGACGCAGAACAACTGAAAAGATGCTGGAAGAATGCCTGACGCCATCTGTTAAGCATGGTGGAGGTAATGTGATGGTCTGGGGTTGCTTTGGTGCTGGTAAGGTGGGAGATTTGTACAGGGTAAAAGGGATTCTGAATAAGGAAGGCTATCACTCCATTTTGCAACGCCATGCCATACCCAGTGGACAGCGCTTGATTGGAGCCAATTTCATCCTACAACAGGACAATGACCCAAAACACACCTCGAAATTGTGCAAGAACTATTTAGAGAAGAAGCAGGCAGCTGGTATTCTATCGGTAATGGAGTGGCCAGCGCAGTCACCAGATTTGAACCCCGTTGAGCTGTTGTGGGAGCAGCTTGACCGTATGGTACGCAAGAAGTGCCCATCCAACCAATCCAAATTGTGGGAGCTGCTTCTAGAAGCGTGGGGTGCAATTTCTCCAGATTACCTCAACAAATTAACAGCTAGAATGCCAAAGGTCTGCAATGCTGTAATTGCTGCAAATGGAGGATTCTTTGATGAAAGCAAAGTTTGATGTAAAAACAATCTTATTTCAAATAAAAATCATTATTTCTAACCTTGTCAATGTCTTGACTCTATTTTTTATTCATTTCACAACGTATGGTGGTGAATAAGTGTGACTTTTCATGGAAAACACAAAATTGTTTGGGTGACCCCAAACTTTTGAACGGTAGTGTAAGTTTTGATTAATATTATTTATTGTTAAGTTACTATAAACAGTAACAGGTTTAGTTCGGGGAGTAGCAATATTGATAAATGAAAATATTAATTTTAAAGTAATAGACAGAGTTGCAGAACCAGAGGGTAGATTTATAATATTAAAACTATTTATAAATAACCAAAAGTTATGTATAGTTAGTATATATGGTCCAAATGTTGACGACCCCTCATTCTTTCATACTTTCTTCTCGGTTCTGGCTAATCACATGGATTGCTCACTTCTTCTCGGGGGCGACTTGAACTTTGGTTTAAATGAAAAAATAGACAGGCTCAGTACAGCAGGGACTCAGCGTACCTGGCAATCCATAGATATAGTTAAACAGTACCTGAGCGATTATGGACTTCGCGAGGCATGGCGATCGCTTCATCCCAACGACAGAAAATACACTTTTTTCTAGATTAGACTATTTCTTAGTCAGCAGCTCACTGTTGAATGACATTTCAGACACTGAGCTTGCACTGAGATACATGCTATAGTTATCAGCGATCACGCTCCTGTTTCTTTAAATCTAGTAAATAGGAAAGCAACCCTTCAAAACAAAAATTGGAGATTTAATAAATCATTACTTAAGGATAGAGAATTTATTAAATATATTGAAAAAGAATGGGCTTCATACATGCCTATTAATAAAGCTCCAGGTCCAGATGGATTTCCAGTAGAGTTCTATAAAAAATTCTGGAATATTCTGGCACCAACATTTTACAAAATATTACAGGAAACGAAGGAAAATGGTCGACTACCACCAAACATTAACTCTGCCTACATCAACCTTCTATTAAAACCAGGAAAAGACCCGATGTCTCCTACCAGTTATCGTCCCATTTCTCTTATCAATGTTGATCTTAAAATAATTTGCAAAGCTCTTGCAAGAAGGATTGAGAAAATAACACCTCTAATAATCCACCCTGATCAAACAGGTTTTATAAAAGGTAGGCTCTCTTCTACAAATTCACGTAGATTAATAGATTTAATAGATTATTCCTACTGT
The DNA here is from genome assembly GCA_028564705.1 of Apricaphanius iberus. Lineage (NCBI taxonomy): Eukaryota > Metazoa > Chordata > Actinopteri > Cyprinodontiformes > Aphaniidae > Apricaphanius > Apricaphanius iberus. The sequence goes on from JAPXFQ010001585.1 coordinate 604,966, forward strand.
AAAAACGTCCAAACCGATATATTATCTTTAGATGCAGAAAAAGCATTTGATAGAGTTAACTATAAATTTTTATTTGCAATATTACATAAATTCGGGTTCAGTAATTCTTTTGTAAACTGGTTAAAAATATTATACAGCTCACCAACAGCATGTATTAGGACCAATAATCAAACATCATCAAGGTTCTTTCTTCAGAGAGGTACCAGGCAGGGATGTCCACTTTCTCCCTCCCTCTTTGCTATTTTTATTGAACCATTAGCAGCAGCAATCAGGCAAAATAATAATGTTAAAGGTATACAATGCAACAAAATAGAACATAAAATCAGTTTATACGCAGATGATGTACTACTTTTTCTACAGCATTCACAAACTTCCTTGTATCAGGTAATTGAGTTAATAAAATCTTACTCAAGAGTTTCAGACTATTCCATAAATTGGTTAAAATCTACAGTCCTTCCAATCAACTGTTCTTACCAGAGTCCTGTTGCTTTACAGCTCCGGTCCGGAAATATTACATATCTAGGTATCCATATCTCACCAAGACTGGCAGACTTATCTAAGCTAAACTACGTCCCACTTTTAAAAAAAGTGGAAGATGATCTGGCAAGATGGAAATCCCTTCCAATATCACTTATTGGAAGAGTAGCTACAATAAAAATGATGGTTTTGCCTAGAATCAATTATTTATTCTCAATGATCCCAAGCAAACCATCACCTGATTGGTTTAGATCTCTGGACTCTTCTGTTTCTAAATTTCTTTGGAAAGATAAACCCCCAAGCATCAGCTTAAAATCACTGAAGAACTCCAAAGACAAAGGTTTATCATTATTTCTTAGCCAACAAGCTAAATGACATCTCAAGATGGTTAAAAAATAGCTACCTTGAGGAGTCTGGGATAGATATAGAACAGACACTATGCAATAAGATAAAACTTTCAGACCTACCATTTAATAGCTCAAATATTAAACATCATAAATGGTTTAAAAGTATCAGTATCTCTGACAGCTTGGTGGAAATTACTAGAAATGACAGAGACTTTACTAGTCCCATGCAGACGTACACCCATCTGGAATAACCCAGACATTTTGCACAACAAAAACATATGATAAATTTCCCTAACTGGAGTTGTAAAGGAATTGGATACCTGGAACACATATGTGATGGAACAGACTTCATCCCTTTTAATACATTAATTACACAATATGGAATTAACAAGAATAAATTCTTAGAATATCAACAAATTAAATCAATTATAAAAGGTAAATTTAGGTTTAGTACAGTTCAATTACAAATTCCCAGAATTTTAGATTGTCTAACCTCAATCCCCCCAAACTGCTGTCTAAAATATACTAAACATTAACTACATTCGATGAGTCGATAGCCCTTCCTATTTCAAAACGGGAGATGGACTTGTCCTCTGGTCTCAGGTTTCTTTAAGAACCTTTAAAATAATTAAAAATCCTAATCTACAATTAATACAATATAAAATCCTTCATAGAGTACATTATAAAGGCCAACGGATGTTCAAGATGGGTTTTACGTTGTCCGATACCTGCTTACAATGTACAAGCAATTATATTCATGCATTTTGGTTCTGTCCACCTGATAAGAGATTTTGATACCATATATGTGAGATCTTATCACAGTGTCTGAAATGTAATATACCACCTTCTCCCTCACTTTGCTTGCTAGGAAAGTTAAATGATGTCCCCATAGACACAAAACAATGCAATTAGTTCTCATTGCCTTTTGCATCGCTAAGAAAACTATCCTCCTAAGCTGGAAAAATTAAAAATGCTCTTCAAATTAGCTCTTCAAATTAGTTAAATTAGGTTTGGGTTTGCGGGCCTCTATGGTGGGTCCTTGGGGGTGGGTGTAAACAAAAAACCCAACTCCATCAGCTTATTTTAGCCTCTGCAGTATCGGGCTGCAGTAATACTGATCTCCAGCAGAGGGCAGCATGCTGTTACTTTCTGCTCGCAGCTTTAACTGTTGCTGTAAATTGAATCATCCTCCTGAAATAAATCTCTTTTTCTTCCGCGTCACTATAGATATTTGAACAGCTAGAATGCTAAAAATATATATATATAAATAAATAAAACATACGTTGATATTATAAAAAATATATATTTTGGTCTTCAGTCAATTTATAAAAATAATAGATGTTTTTACCTAAATAAAAATATATTTTTGTGGTTTGAAAATATAGAATTATTATTTAATATAATATGTTTTCTATTTGTACATTAATTGCTCAATCTGGTTATTGCATTATTTCTTTCATCGGATGAACCACAAATCCTTATTTAAAGATTTATTTTGAAGAATTAGTACAACCTCATGTAGGTTATTCAGGTTTAATCCTTACCACTTCCGTTCATAATGATCTAACCATTTATTTTAAAATTATGATACATTTTAAAACAATATTTTTCACAAATAAAAGGTTTATATGATATTATTTATTGTTAAGTTGCTGTAAACAGAAGATGGTTTAGTTCTGAATTGGTTGAGATGTTTTACAGCTCATTTCTTTTAGTCATAGACATGATAATCAGTTCAACCGATACACTTTCTTGTGCAGGCTTGAAGTGAGTAATCAGGGAACAGGTAAGAAATTGTTTCCCCTGCATCAAGCTGCTGCTGCTGCTGTCTGACCCAGTTTCCCTCCCTGTCTTTACTGGGTTGTTACCAGTGCAGTTGTGGGCGGCTCAGGCTGGATCTGGTTCTGGTTTTTCTCTCTTCTTTTGTTTCTGCTGTTTGACTTCTAATAGAAGCCTTATCTGGTCAGGATATTATCTATTATACTCATAGCGCCTCCTAGAGGTTAAACCACATATATATTTCACAGGGGACACATCAATGTTTTAAAGAGTCAAAGACTTCTCTATAGTTTATTAAGTTGTTCTATATTATGACATGTCTTCGGTCAATCGATTTGTTTATGGCATGAAAAAACGGTTACAGAACATCAGGTTGACAATATCAGCTGAGGGCAAAAGTCCTGAAATCAGTGAGTGAACTAGAAGATAACTTCTGTTGAATCTCTTTTTTTCCTTCCAGAAACAGAAGTTCAACGTTCCCGACCCGAATGTTGTGGCCCAAAGGAAAACTCCATCATCTCCATCCAGCAGAAAACCCTTTAGAAAATGGCTGCCTGTGCAGATTCACAGCAGCTTTGTTTTCTACTGGAAAAATGCATTTATTTTAGGCTGCAAGTGTTGTGATGAAGAGTTTGTTTTTTGGACAGACACATTGTAACCTTCAACAATGTATGAAAGAAAAATGATGGTTTGTTATGGAGGAAAAGATGCAATCCCTGCTGCTGAAGAGGTCTTTCTTTCTTCTCCTACTCTCCAATTAGTTTTATCTGTTATTTCAGCCGTTAACTTCGTCTTATTTATTGGTGTTATTAACTTTTTGCTTTCTGTACAATAGAAAATTATCTTACATCAGTTCCTTCTGTTCTTTCTGTGTCTCTTCTCTGTCTTCTCAAACCACCAGATGGTCGTTCGTACCGAACCACGTTCTGCTGGAAGTTTCTTCCTGTTAAAGTGGAGTTTTTCTTCTCCACTGTCACCACATGCTTGCTCAGTCTGAGGGAATGTTAAGGAATTGCTGTTGATGGTCAAGGAGGAGTGAATGCTGCCAGTCGATGACTCGACACAATCTGCTGGGATTCCTTAGATAGAAAATGTTAAACTGATTGGAAATAATTAACTGAATTTATGCAGTGTTTGATAAATGTGATCAATTGAGAAAGATTTACACTGAAAAAACACAATTTTTAAGAAAGTAATGGACATTTTTTCTAATTTTTTCTAAATATATTCTCTCATTTCTATACGTCTTTTTGAAGAAAATATTCAATTGTTCTATTGGCAAAAAATTTTATAATGAGCAAAAACAATCTTGTATTGATTTATTTATTTAGCTTGTTTCTAGAGTAGCCTTTTTGCAGAGTAAAATTGAGTTGAAATGACTTTCCTTCCAAAGTGCCTTGAGATGACGTGTTGTGAATTGAATAAATTCCAAAATAAGTCTTAATAGGATTATTCCTGGTAAACCTAAATAAAGAGTGTCCTCTTTGATGCAGAAACCTGAAGGTTTTGGCTCAAAACCACCTGGTATTTAGAAGATTCTCATTTACAGGAGTTTAGGGATCTCAGGGTTTCGTTCATGAATTAGGGAAGACCGAAAATACAAATTTTTGACGGATCATTGAGGAGTATGCATTGATGTAAGCGCTGTACTGTATGTTGCTCCCCTCTTCTATGGCCTTGAGCATCTGGGTGGATAGAAGAGTTTCCTACAGGGTGTCTGTGCTCTTCATTAGAAACAGGAAGAGAAGCGCTGTCATCCAGGTGAGCCTCAGAGTGGAGCTGCTGCTCCTCCACATTGAGAGGAGCCAGTTAAGGTGGCTCAGGGTATCTGGTTTGGATGCCAAGTAGCTGGACAGAAGGATTTCTGAGCCTCTCTGATTAGGGTGCTGTTCTTATGACCCTGGATTAACCTGAAGATGGTGGATATACTCTCACATAACTACTGCTACTGCAGCCTTTTAGTTTCCCCGTCGAACAGAATCTGTTTTAGTTGAATAAGAAAAAGCAACAGGATAAATGTGACGAGTCGAATTATATATCTTTTTTTTTTTAATCTCAAGAACTTGGAATTTTATCTGCGGTTTGCATATTTTCATAGTGTTCGAGGGATTGGTTTTGATGAGACCTCAAACGTCCTTCAAAACCAAAAAACAGGAGACCTGTTGTCTTTTATTGCAGCAGTTTGGGAGCTTTTATTCACTCGCACAATTTCATCCACAAGTTTATTGATCTGTTCATCTGTTTATCAAAAAGCAAAAAACAAAGAAACGCTTTGATTTTCATGTTCAAATGTTTGGAATAATTTGCCACTGGGAGTGTTTTTAGCTTAGAACAGACAGAAATCAAATGTAGGGTCCCCCAGGGCTCGTCCTGGGCCCCCTACTAATTAATATCTACATACTCCTACTAACCTAGATCATAACAAACCAATGATACTATCATAACTATGCCGATGACACTTAGCTTTACATAACAATGTCACCAGGTGACGTTGAATCCATCCAAGCGCAAAAGGAATGCATCAAGCAAATCAGTGGATGGATGTCCTATAATTTTCTCCAGTTGAACAGAAGCAAAACTGAAGTAATTATCTTTGGACCTAAAGAGGAAGGATCAAGAGTCGGCACACAGCTTCAGTTAATACAACTAGAAACTACAGATCAGGGGGTCTCATTTATAAAGCTATCTTACGGACAAAACGGGGTCTGAAAACTTCGTAAGCAACTTTATACGCAAAGTTTGGAATTTACAGAAAGAAATGTGTGTAACTTTAAGCTCACTAAGGATTTTGCTTACGCACTTTTTGGACACGGAGGACTCTGACAGCGAGGCCGGACGGATACCAAAACATTTTCATTGCGCACACAGACGAACACAACCAACACACAAACTTCTCCCCCGTCCCGTCCATAGGAACCGAGAATAAAAGTGGGAATTTGATTAAAAATATCTTGCATTTAAGAAGTATGTTCATATGTATGTCTTCAGATAATATAGCAAATGCACGTATTGGTGCATGTGTGAAGAACAAATATGCTGCAGCATCCCAGCATAATTCTGCACAATGGATCATTGAAGTTTATTTTTTTATGAAAGGCACGCTGCTGCTTCAACGCCGTGTCTCCTGCACCTCTTCCATTTAAATTTTATAACCCGAAATCAATATTTTGCATGGATGATACTGTCTAAAAGTAGTTTTGAAGCGCACCTTTTCACCAGGTTTTAAATATGTAGGAGTGCTTAAACTAATTTTTGTTCTATTGTGATTTTGTTTTATTTGTTTTAATTTTCTTTGATTCCAGTCTTACTGACGCTACAAGAAGTAATCATTTAATCTTCTTATTTGTTCCATCTAGTTTTTGCTTTTGCTTTTATTTGCTTTTTTTAATACTTTTTATTTTTTACTCTTATCTTGTTACATTTGTATTTTTGTAACTATATTTTTGTCCTTTTATGTGAAGCCTTTTGCTGAGTAAAGCTCTGTGTAGATCAGCATTGATTGATTGAAATAAAACTTCTCTGCCTCCTGCAGTTACCCGTGGTAATGCCCCATATTAGCCGTCTTAAGTCAATGCAGAATATTCACTAAGCACTTTGCATTGATCGTTTATGGCAGAAAGTGGGTGTGTAGGAGGCGGAATATGATCCAAACACAGATGAGTACATTTCTACGGAAAGTTTGATTTATAAAGAGGAAATTACATCCAGCTGTGCGTGCTCCAGGTTTGATAGATCAGAAACTTACTAGGCGTAAGTAAAAAAAAGTTGCTGAGCTTAACTACGGTTAGTGAAGTTTGTACGCAAAGTTTTATAAATGAGACCCCAGGCCTGAAATCTAGGTGTAATAATGGACTCAGACCTGAACCTCCAGGGTCACATAAAGGCAATAAGTTCAGCCTTTTATCACCTGAAGAACATTTCTGGGATTAAAGGACTGATGACACAAAATGACCTTGAAAAACTCCTCCAATTCATCTTTTGTCGGATTGATTACTGCAACAGCGTCCTCACAGGTCTGCCTAAAAAGTCAGAAAGCTGCAGCTGATCCAGAACGCTGCTGCTCGTGTTCTCACTAGAACCAGGAAAGTATAACACATCACCCCAGTTCTTAAATCCTTACAATGGCTTCCTGTAGCTCAGAGAATAGACTTTAAAATACTCCTACTAGTTTATAAATCACTGAACGGTTAAGCACCAAAGTATGTACTATAGCAACCCAGCAGACCACTCAGGTCCTCCAACTCTAGTTTACTAAACATCCCTAGAATCAGAACCAAACATGGAGAAGCCGCTTTCAGTTATCCGGAACAAACTTCCTGATGACTGCAAAGCTGTACAAACACTCAGTTCCTTTAAATCAAATCTAAAAACTCATTTTTTTAGAGCTGCCTTTGAGCAGGCTACTAATTATAGCTGTAAAGTTTTACATTTTTGCATGCGTCATGCGTCTCTAATATATGCTTTTATTTTATCCTCTAATCATGTAAAGCACCTGAAATTGCCTTTTGTTGGGAGCATTATATGCAAATAAAATTACCTTGCCTTACAAGTGTACCGAATGTTCTACCTTTACATCAACGTAAATGGGGAGGTTGTTCTGAAGCGTTGGGCTATTTTTTGTTGGGGCTTTTGCGAAACCCTTGGAATACATAGAATTCACACACGACTCCACAAAACTTGTTGAGCTTTTGCACAGGCCTCCAGACGGTACAAATACAAAATGGCTATTATGAAATATTTCCTATGTTTGACCACATTTTTTTTTTGTTTTTTGGGAGCCGTTTATTGTTAAATTGTCCCCGGAAAGAACCAGAACCTGTAAGAACCCAGAGATAACTTCAGTCTGGGAGGACTGGTGACCATCAGGATGGTCCGAACTGGACTCCAGGGAGCGGAGAAATCCTCAGCAAACCAACTGAAGCAAAGAGTGTCGGTTGGGAGCGAAATAGAGGCTGATGAACGCAGAGAAACCTCGGGATAAATGAGAGAACCTCTTCCTGGACTCAGACCTCCCCCCCCCATCCTCAGTCATCCCCATCATCTCATCACACTCCTCAGCCGTCCGTCCGGTTTATCCCGCAGCATCAGCACCAGAACCAACATCAGAGTAAACAACAGCATCCAGCTGGGTCAGGGGGGAGCAGCGGGGACTGACAGCATCATGAAGGGGAAGAAAACCTCCTCCTGGAGGGGAGCAGCCGAGAAGAGGAGCTCCATCAGCAACACCAGCTGAACCACTCAGAGGAGGAGGAGGAGGAGGAGCGGATGGATGCCAGCCTGGGATCAGACAGCAACAACAACCCTCCTCCGACCGAGACCAGCTCCCAGTTTAATCATTATTATGGGAATGGAAGAGGAGGGCCTTGCTTTGATCAACATGGCGGACAACAAAGCTCAGGGACTGGGGTAACGGCAGCGGCACACACGGTACACGGCACCATGGATCAGGTTCACAACTCCCACGAAGGCTACAGCAACAGCAGCCCGTACAACCACTACCCGAACTACCGAGCGGGCTACGGGAGCGGCGGCTACGGCGGCATGATGAGCCCCTCGCGGCAGGGGAACAGCCTGATGGGCCCGGCCGCCGCTGCTAACCCTGCCAAGGCGGCTATGGTGGCCGCCAGCTCCCCGGCTGGAGCCGGGGGAGGATTCCAGCGGTTCCCCGGACACGGTCAGCAGCACCCCTCGGGGGCCACGCCGACTTTAAACCAGCTACTAACGTCTCCGAGCCCGATGATGCGCGGCTACGGAGGCGGATATTCAGATTACGGTAATCCCGCTGCACAGCAGCACCAGTCGGGTGTGGAAGACAGGGGCTCCCAGTACGGATCGGCAGCAGCTCATGGTTGGGGAGGACAACAGAGGAGTCACCCTGGGAACAACGGACCGAGCAGCGCTGGATCTCAGGTGATTTACACCGAAATAACGTCAGTTTCCCCCCAGATAGAGACACAAATTACGGTCCGTCCTGTCAGTTAGCCGCTATGCTAACCAGCTAGCTCTACAGTCATAACTGACAGACCTGATTTACACAACACGAAACACAGATTCCTGATAGTCTTGGTTAACAACATAACAAAAAAAACAACTTCATCAGCTTGATTTGTACGGGGAATGTCGAATATCATCCACCTGAGAAAGAGATTTTAACTAAAATGAACGTTTTGTATTTAGTGTCCAAGGTGACTCCCGTGTTAGCTCTCTATGCTAAGCTAATGTTAGCCTTGTAGGCCCGAGCCGATATCACGGAAACAACCGAACTGTTAACGGTCGTATTGGTTTAATTCTTAATCAAGTTAAGTGTGATTTAAATACATTTGGAGACGTTTAGAGGCGATGACAGAAGTCAGCATCCAGCTGACAGCTAACCCCCCCTCTGACACCCATTAGCCTCTTATCATATGCTAATTAGCCCTTTATTATGTTTCATAAAGCCGACCGTCGGGTTGGATTTTCACTACTTTTCAGTTAGAAAACGGTCACAGAAGACGTCAAAACCTGTTTTTATTAACCAGAAGTATGTAATTTCCCGGCACCTGATTTGTTGAGAAGTTAATGGGCATGACGCCCACTGTGTGCCCGTCTCCACACGGGAGCCCTGACCTTCACACATGCAGATTAGCCATGTGGCCGTCAGCACCGGGATAAACACACAGCTGGCCCCGCAGCTACAGCTGCCAGCCAGCCGGAGGCGGCAGTCCCTGACACCGGTCAGCCCGTCGTCCGCGGCAGGGCTAGCTCCTCCAGGACATCATCGACCTAACATTTTAACCAAACAAGGCAGATATTCATAATTATTTCAATTAATAATTAATCCAAGCGGATTTTACAGTAAAAACATTAATTAAATCAAGTTATTTTGCAACTCATTTACTGTTAAGTTACATTTAAAGAAGTGGAAAGATGATTAAAAAAAAAACATTATTTCAGTTATACCTGACTCATCTACGTAGCTTTCCCTGATTTTATTCCCTGCTCAAACACCTGAATCAGATGAATTTCTAATTATCTGGCCTCTGGAGAAATGAATTATGCTAATGAGGGAAGTTGGGTGTTGCATCTAAAAGTTGCAGGACAGTAACTCGGGGGGATTGGACTTGGACCGACAAAAAAGAAGTGAAAGAAAAGTTGCGCGTGGTTTCAAAAAAAGGAATATGAAGTCTCTTGGGTTTTCCAGCTTTCCTCCTTTTCAAACTGACACCTTTGCCTGTTTTTCTTCATAAAACAGCTCAGATTGGGTGGAGAACATCTGTTAACACAAATTGTAAAGGACTAGCACAGATTCTCATCTGAATTTAGGTCTGGACATCGACATGTCAGGGGCCTCGAACACTAATCCTCGACATATATCAGTTTAAACACAGTCGGATGACATGATCAGGTCATCAGCAGGACCATGTAGAACCTAATCCTGCTTGAAACGTCTCCAGAAGGTTCTCCCCGACCTGCTGCTGGGTTCTTTGCTCTCTAATCTTCTCTGAAGAACCTCGGAGTACATCTTCAGTTGTGATTGGCTCACTTCTTAAGAGATTATTCACTAGCTTTTATTTAAGAGTCCAAAAAAAGTCACACTTACTTTTTCTTAATGTTGGTCTGTCAGACAGAAAGCTTTATAGTGTGTGGTTTTTACCTTGACATACAGGAAAAAGTTAAAGCTTTAAACGTTGCCTTGAAAAAGAACAATAAGTAGAAGTGAAAAGTTTTCAAGTCGTGATATTCCATGGAAAACCTGCAGATGATTCCAGGCAGGAAGAGGTTTTGACGCTCACCTCAGGCTGCAAAGTTGCTGCTGTATTTTAATGTTTGCATTAGTAGGTATTTCAGTTAAGCTTATTTATATTTATATAGCGCCAAATCATAACAGATGTCATCTCAAGAAAAGCCGTTTCAATTCCATTTTACACACAGGCGTTTATATCTTATATGATATAAACACTACAAGGTAGAAATTATATAAATATAGCCAATTTTGACTTGATTGAGTTTTTTTCAGTTTTGATTCAAATATCAAAACTTGATTTGAATCCAATTCTCAAGAGTTGGAATCGATTATTACGAAACGATATGAACACTTTCAGAGCTTAGCCTTGAAACGTGTAGCTGTAAAAAAAAAAAAAAAATGACACTGTATGTTAAACGATTAAACCGATTTTTGCTCTTGAATTTTTATAACAATTCAGAATCGACTTTTAATTTATTTATTTATTTCAGCACGGCTCTAATTTTGACTATACTGGCTTACTCCGATTACGCATTTTGATGATGTCATCATGCTGTGCCTACGTACTTAGGTATGCAGTGAGGATAAACGCTGACGTTCAGTGTTTGTATATACTTTGGATTTTGCAGGTTTAAAAAACAAAATTCTTTTCAACGGCAAAAACATCCTGTTGAACTTTAACCGTTTTAAAATCAAGTCTGTGCAGCTTTATTCTTGTAGGATTTATAAAATATCAACTAGAAAACGTCAAGAATTTTAAAAGAGGCCGGTTGTATTAAGCTTCAAACGTAGGCGTAAAGAGTGCATTTAGGTCCTAAATAAATTGTGTATAATAGTACCTAAATATACTCTTCATTTACTGTATGTATATATATATATATATATATATATATATATATATATATATATATGTGTGTGAACAGAGAAAGAAAAATTAAGAGTCCATTTTAGAGTTAAAGAGTAATAGGTGCTTCCACGGCACTGATTTTGCAGGCCCCAATAATAAATAACCTTGTATTTTGTTTAAAATATATTCATATTTATTTATGTTAAGGATTTTTGTGTTGCATTTTTGTTAAAAGATCTATTTCTTTTTGTTTTAAATTGCACTTTGTACATGAAATCTTCTTTAAATGGCATTAATCTGCTGCAATGAATCTGGAAAGTGAGAATGTTCATGAATATTTTGATGTAAACAGAAGAGAATAATATATTGTGATAAATATAGTTCTGTGTATGCTCTAGCTTGTATCTGAACATAGATTTAAGGCCATATCGGCCAGCTGTAGTTTGCATTTCTGCTCCAGTCGTAACGTTTCAACCCAGGAAGCAGCATCAGGATCTCAGAGCCGTTTCCTCATTCAGAAACGATTCAGCTCCGCATCCCTTTCTGTTTACATCTCCATGGTAACAGCTACAATCTCCTGCTGCTGTGACTCCGTGTGAGTCGGAATATTAAAGTTGATGCAGGCGTGACGGTTGAAGTGGCCTCCCAGGTGTGTCTGATCGCTCACCTGCAGTGAGAGTCTCGGCTGAAGGCTTTCAGGGCTCAGAGACGATCTCAGGAAGCAGCAGGTCGACTCTTTCTGCTCCACAAACTCCTGTCGTCCAGCTGAGTCTGTGGAGCGGTTCAGCAGCAGTAAGCCCAGCATCATAAAATTATTCAACAACGGTTTCATTACAGTTTTTGTTGTAAGGAATAATAGCATGAAACTGGGGAGGAAGATTTGAGTTGAAAACTGAATTACAGCTACATAAAAACCTAATATCATGGTTAAAATTATCACTCTTCTCAAAACATATATAGCATATATGTAAAATACATCAAACTAAAGTGCATTAGCAGGAATGCTTTTCTTTTTTTAAATCTAGCTGCTATTTCTTGACTCATAAATAAAATTAAAAAGAAATCATCCAAAATGATTGATTCATTTTCACATTCACCTTTGCTCATTTTATAGCTTCATTGGAATGAAAAAGAAAAGTAAATATAATATCTAGTTTTCAAATAAAACCACAGCAAAATTGTTACAAATTTCTGTTTGAAATGTCAAAAATTAAAATGCATTTGCAGAAATGCGTTCTAATTTTCTGACTGCAAATGCCATTTTCGACTCATAAATAAATAATTAGAAAAGTCAAATGATTTCATTTTCCAATTCAGAATTTCTCATTCTGTAACTTTCTTAAAAAGAAAAAGGAAATTTAACATTTAATTCTCAAATAAAACCCCAGCAAAATTGTTACAAAATTCAATTTGAAATGTCAAAAATAGCAGCTAGATTTCGAAAATGAAAAAGCATTCCTGCAAATCTATTTTAAATTGATTTATTTTACATATATGCTTCCATAAATAAAGAGCTGGGAGATACAACCTTGATTCTATATTACGATATAATCTAAAGTATGTGCGGTAATGATATGTATTGTGATATATTCCTTTTTGTTAAATTCATTTATTTCAAAATGACTGCTTATGAACCTTATCATTTTCCAGATACATCGCAGCAGATCGAAAACTTCAAAAAATGTTTAGAATGCCCAGTAAAATAATATTTATTGAGCAAAATGTATTTTTTAAGAATTTAAATCTTTTTCCAGAATAATACAATAGAAAAACTCTCAAAACGTAAAACAAATAGGCTAAACATTATGAAAATAAAGTTAAAATAGCTCTGCTTTCGTGCTTATTTATTCATTTAATATCGCACAAGAAACCTGCTTATATTTAAAATAAAAATGCTTCAAGCTCCTCAGGTTTCTTTTCCATTGAATGAAAAATGACAAATTTCAAACTGGCAATATCTAGTGTGAAGAGGAACACTGAACATCAGTATTTATCCTCCTTATGTACCTGAAGTATGTAACCAGAACTTGTTGAAATAATAAAAAAATGCATAACCACGTAATGGCGGTAAAATCAGAATTTCTACCTTTGGCTAAATTTACATACTTTCTACCTCATACCTTTTTATATTGTCCACTACTAATGTAAATATTTCATTCAAACCTTGTAACCCTGTTAAAACCCTTCTAATTTAGAACCTTTAATAGTATTTAGCAACCAATGTTCATCTTCTAACAGCATGAGCTCAGCTTCGTGTCTTCAACCTGCCAGCCTGGAGTCGCTGCCTCATGGTTTAAACGTAACGTTGATATCTGCTTCTTCACACTAGAGACCTGTGGTTTCTCTACATGACCTACTGTCTTAGACGCTTCTAACAAGGACAGGGAATAAATAAGAAAATCCCAATATTCTTTAAGATTAATAACCTCCATTTATTATCATCAAACTGACCCACTATGTTATCAGAATGCAGACACTTGAAATATAATATCCTACCCAGAGGTGGCGCTGGAAGTAATTTATTTTTTACCAATTTTTAAAATGATAAAATAATCAATTTAATTTCTTTTTTTTCCAATAATTGTAAGCAATATTCTAGCTGAACAGAGAACAACATATAAAAAAATTAAACAATTTAACAACAAAATATGAACAAAATTTTCGCCTGCTGTGGCCTGAACCCACAGTCTAAAATCTTCCTCCTGCTCCACATGGAGATAAAATGATCACCTGTTTGTGCGTAATCGAATAGATTTTTGCCTCAGACAGACTTTTTGTCTCGTGGAGAATGTAGGATGATTTTTTTGGAGGCTGAATCCACGTTCCACTGCCACATCGGAGACTGGGATTCAGGGTTCCTACAGCCTCTTTAAAAGCGTCGCAAACACTGAATTTATGAAGTTCAAAACAGTACCATAAGAAGACTTTAAAAAGTCTTGAAATTTGATGTATGGGTCTTAAACTTTGGGCTGTATTTCACTTCTTCGTATTGCAATTTTCTCAAAAACGTAATTTTTCAACCACAATTATTTTGATTAAATGATGTAGCAAAATTAAACAGTGGCGGAAACAATATTGAAGAACGTATATTTAAAAAAACGTAATCAATGTTTAAAAATAACTTTACATTTTTAGGTAAACTTTAATGTGTCCAGCTGAAATCACACCTCTGCTTGGCTTGTTGTCGTCTTTTACACATGCCACATTTCCCTGAGAAATAAGTGAACACCAGTTCAAGGTTTTTTCTTGTTATCTCAACTGGTGGGGCTCTGAAATGGGCAATGAAACGGGCATTCATTTATATATATATATATATATATACAAAATGTCTTAAAAAGACTGGAGTTTAACTTGTAGAAACCTGTGCGGAATCCTGGAATTAAGCGCCACTTCAGCCAAAGTTTTGAAATCCGGGAACATTTTTCCAATCGATCAGAAGTCTGAAAGCCTCTCAGAAATAGCCGTTGGCTGCAGGATTTCCTTCCCCTGAAGTAGTAGCTTGCAGGTCAGGAAACGACTCGTTCGGAGTCCAAATGATGGACGGAGTTCAGATTCTTCCATCACCGTTTAAAAAAACAGGTCATATATTGAAAATAATCCGTTAACGTGACCCCTGGTCCTACCAGGTATTCCATCCCAGCAGTCCTTTGTAGTTGCGATGTTTTACCACCCTGACATTCTGCTCTGATCTTTATAGACTCATTGTTCATCTGTTTTTCTTCGTCTTCAGGCGCCGCCCGTGGACCCGATGGCCATGAAGCGTTCTCAGCTCTACGGAATGGGCAACAGCCCGTACTCCCAGCAGCAGGGGGCGCCGTACCCTGGACAGCCCTACAGCTCGCCGTCCGCCCACAGATACCCGATGGGGATGTCTGGCAGGGGGCAGATGGGAATGGGAGGCATGCAGTACCCTCAGCAGCAGGTAGGTGGCTACAGAAGGTCTGTAGTCGTTTTTAGCATTCAGGTGAAGCATTTTATATTTCATAACAATGTGCAGCTGATTTCATTCGATCTAAATCAGCAGCAACGTTTTCAGAGGTGACTTTCCTCTCTGTATCCAGTGACTCATTTAAATGATCCTGAATCGGGGAAACGCTGACGAGTCGCTGCTGTCAGACCACACGGCTGCAGCGGAGCGGGCCGATCCCGGTCGGTCCAGGTCAACCTATTTCTAGACTCCAGACTGCTGGTTCTGGTCTGAGGACCGCAACACGGATCACAGATGGTGATGGTGGATACGTCAGAGGATTTGTTGGAAGCTTTTCTTCGTTTGGACGTTTTCTCCAGCTCATTGCAGCAAAACTTTGAAAGGATTTAATTCCAAAGCCTTTCAGGCAACATTTTGGGTTTGGGTCGATCTGCTGAGCTCAGATTATGTCCACCAAAAACAACCGATGGATGTTTACTTTAATAGTTCAGCTTTTTGAACAAATAAAGTCAGAATATAATATTACGGATGGAGGACGTTTTTTTTCAGTAAAGACAGTCAATTCTAACAGGGTTCTACCTTTAGACAAGTGAAACTTCATAAGAAAATGTTTTCTGCGCTTAGTTTAGTGCCAACGGTCAACGTGAGAAAATCAGTGAGAACTAATGTTGGATGATGATGCTGTAGCAGTCAGTCTTGCTTGAATGTTCAGACGCCTCTGAGATGATCATCAACGGTTAGCAGTAACTGCTAATTCAGCTCATTTGCTTTTGCTGTCCTTCTTAATGTCCGCTTGGCTTCCTAACCAGTCAGTCAGACAGAGAGACGTTGAGTGACGCAATAAAAACCCAGCTGCAGGTGTTCAGAGACCACACCTTCTACCTGTACTACTGTAGCTGCAGTCACTCCGACCTCCCCACTAACCGGACTCGTTTCCCCTCAGATGGGCTCTCAGTACGGCTCGCAGCAGCAGAACCTGAGCAGCTACAGTCAGCCAGGTCAGCCGCCCTACTTCAGCCCCCCCCAGCAGCAGCCAGCCGCCCCCAGTCAGCCACCGTACATGCAGCCCTGCCCGCTGCCGCCCCAGGTAGGACCCAGCTTCTCCTTCTTTACATTAACTTCTGAATGATATATGGAGGCGTCTCTATGGCGACGTGGAGGGGTCTCTATGGTAGGGCTGGGCGATTACGATAATAAAATAATTGCAATTATTTTCCCCATGTACATGATCTCGACATTTATTTCGATTTTTGTCTAATCCAAACAATAATAATAAAAAAAGCCTTCAATATTAATTTCCCATACATATCCTGCTTCCTGCTCCTGTAGTATTGCTAATGCTAACAACATCACTTAAAAACAGCGTGGTAACGCTAACTGTGAAATGTGGTCAGCAAATTGGTCATCTTCATCATCTTCCCTGGCCATTTTTCTTTAAAAATTCATTACCAGCTGTACAAACTTAACACTTTCGTTGTACCTACTAGCGGGGGCGTACTGCTTTTCAGGACCACATGTTTTTTCTGCAATTTGATTCGGCAATTAGCTTGACTACTTCGACTGGATTGCTAAATTGGTATAACGATTAAAACAACACGCAATTTTCTTTATCGAGCTTTTTAATATCGTGATTTTGATTAAAATATTATTAATTGCCTACCCCTACTCTATGGTTACATTAGGATCGTTTCTATAGCGACATGGGGACGTCTCTATAGTTGCGTTAGGATCGTTTCTATGGCGACATGGGGACGTCTCTATGGTTACATTAGCATTGTTTCTATGGCGACATGGGGACATCTCTATGGTTACATTAGGATTGTTTCTTTGGCGACATGCAGACGTCTCTGTGGTTACATTAGGATTGTTTCTATGGCGACCTGGGGACGTCTCTATGGTTACATTACGATCGTTTCTATTGCGACATTGGGGACGTATTTATGGCGACATTGGGACTTCTTTATGGCCACATTGGGATCGTTTCTATGGCAACATGGGGACATCTCTATGGTTATATTATGATCGTTTCTATGGCGACATGGGGACGTCTCTATGGTTACATTAGGATTGTTTCTATGGCGACATTGGGACTTCTTTATGGCCACATTGGGATCGTTTCTATGGCGACATAGGGACGTCTCTATGGTTACATTAGGATTGTTTCTATGGCGACATTGGGACTTTATGGCCACATTGGGATCGTTTCTATGGCGACATGGAGACGTCTCTATGGTTACATTAGGATCGTTTCTATGGCGACATTGGGACTTCTCTATAGCCACATTGGGATAGATTATATGGCATCATGGGCTCGTCTCCTTCCTTGACGTCTCCCAGTTTGATTCCCAGTCTGTAATCCAGCAGGTTGGTAATCATTTGATCTGTTATTATGAATGATGAGCCTTTATGGTTAAATCATTTTAAAAATTACTAAGACAAATTTCAAAGATGCTGATTGGCTGATTGTTCCATCCTGTCGGAGCTTCAGCCGTTAAAAGGTTCAGGACTAAAATTGTGATAACTTTCTTGTTGAGACACGTGGGACCAACAGTGGATTTATCCATCCATTTCAATGCAGGATGTGCCCCAGGAGGCATACGGGGGGCGGGGCAAGTCTGCAGCTATGACTCCTGGGAAAGCGAACCACGAGGACATGAGTCTGAACCAGCAGGAGAGACCGTCCAGTCTGCCGGTGAGTCCCACCTCAGCTGCAAAGAAACTACTAGAATGCTTTAATAAAATGTTTTATTGACTCCGTGTTTACTGACCTGGATTTACCTGCTTTCAGTAGAAGACATTTTATTTTGAAAAGCTCAAGGTGGACACCCAGGTTATGTCCTCTTATCATTATGACCCAGTGCATCATGGAGTTATTATGATCCCTGCTGTTTGTCCTCATTGTCAGGCTCTGGCTGACCAGATTTCTGGCCTCGCTGCTGCGTTTGCTTCCAGATTGTCCTGCAGCTCCTTGTTCTCGTCCATAATGTGTTTCTCCCTGCAGCTCAAATATCCAGAGCTCACGCTCCGACCAGCTGAAGCCTCCCGCTGGTCACACAACAGAAATAATCCTTTTCTCGTTTGCTTTCATGCCTGCTACTGGTGTAGATGTTTTCATCCATCCTAACAGAGAAAATTGTCTCCTCTGCTTGAACCAAACCACCTCCAGCTGTCATCTGCTCTCTTCCTCACCGTCTCTCCATCCGTCTCCTCGCAGCTTCTTCTTCCTCCTCATGTTGTGCCACCATCCTCTTCCTCTCGGTCTCCCTCTGAAGTTAGGCTGCCGATGCGGTTGCTATGCCGACTGCTGGTCTTAGAAAAACTCCAGAATAAGCTGACTTCAGATCAGAGGTTGCATCCTCCATCGTCTGCTGCTCCAGTCAAACCGTCTCTGCTCCATCTGAGGTCTTCAGGTTGTTATGGCAACGTGATTCTCTCCTCTGACATCAGGTTTCGTCATCCATGATAGTGCTGGTTCTGTTGAGCAGACCTTACCCAGAGTCTGGTTCTGAACACCTTCCAGAGACGTCCTGCTGTAGCGTTGGGATGTAGAGGACAGATCAGACCGGATGGAGCTGCAGAGAAACACGCTGCTCATTGGTTGAGCTGTTTAGGGGGGTGGACTGAGAGTTCTGATTGGCTGGTTTAAAGCTTTTCTTTTTCTTGTTTTTGTTATCCCTTACATTTTTTATTTTTCTTCTTTCTCTCTGTAATCATTTTTTCTTCCTCTTTTCTCTTTTATTACTTTCTTTTTCTCCTTATATTTCATTCTTCCATTGTTTCTTCATTTCTTCATTTTTTTCTTCATTATTTTTACTTCTTCCTTAATTCTTTATTTTTCTTTTGTTCTTCATTCCTTATTAATTCTTTCAGTCCTCATTCTTTGATTCTTTTCTTTCTTTATTCTGTCCTTATTCTTGCCCAATTATTTCTTTTTTCTTCATTCTTCATTTCTTTCTTTCTCTCGCTTCATTTTTCTTAATTGTTTGTGTCTTCATTATTTCTTTTTTCATTATTTCATTCTTTTTTTCTGTATTCTTTATTTCTTTCTGTCTGTCCGTCTTCATTATTTCTGTCTTTTTCTTTCTGAGTTCAGGTGTTTCTACGTGTCAGAACAGAGCAGACAGGTTAACTCCTCCCACTCAGACAGAAGCAGACGATCACTGAGTCTCTGTGTCTCCTCCAGGATCTCTCCCGCTCCATCGACGACCTGCTGACCGGCACCGAGGCGGCGGTGAGTTCAGGGGCCTCCGGTTCCGGCAGCACCCATGGAGACCAGGGGACTCCAGGGGCCCGCTCTCCTTTCTCCCCCCACGTCTCACCACGCCTCCCCCCTCCGGCCCGGACGGGGCCGTCTCCCGCCCCGTCTCTGTCCCCTGCCGGGTCCCGTTCAGGGCCCCTGTCCCCCACCAGCAGCAGCGGGCCAGGTGGGATGATGATGATGATGATGGTGGTGGACAGTGTGACTCAGACGTTGTTCTAACAGTCGGTCTGTCTGTGTCTCAGGCTCCCAGGCCGCCCCTCAGGTCTCTGATGCTGGTCCCCAGTCGGCCATGACTCCAGACAGAGGTAGGATCCTTCCTTCCTTTCTTCCTTCCTTCCTTGCTTCCGAACTTCCTTCCAAACCTCCTTCCTGTCTTACGAACTGTCTTCCCTCCGAACTTCTTTCCTTCCTTGCGAACTTCTTTCCTTCCCAACTATTTTCCTTCCTTCCGAACTTCTGAACTTCTTTCCTTCCTTCCAAACTTTCTTCCTTCCTTCCTTCATTCCTTCCTTCCTTCCTTCCTTCCTTCCTTCCTTCTTCCTTACTTCCTTCCTTCCATACTTCCTTGCTTCCGAACTTCCTTCCAAACCTCCTTTCTTTCTTACGAACTTTATTCCTTCCGAGCTTCCTTCCTTCCGAACTTCCTTCCGAACTTGTGAAACGATAATATTTTAACCTAATTAATTAAGGGATAGCTGTGAATTAATCCAGACTAATTAACATTCCTAAATATGACTAAAAAAATTACAATTTTTAAAATAAAGGACAAATCCAATTTCCACATCTCTTTTTTTATAGAGATTAGTAGAATTTTGTTTTTAACTCCACAATCATATTCACACAATGACTACATACATTCGTACATTGACATATCGATATTTTAACCAGTTGCTAAGGCAAACTAACTGGCTAAAATTTTCTGTATGTAAAGATGAATGTTTCTTAATCATGCTGTATTGGACAACCCTAAGCGTCTTCTTAATAGGACTATCCTACAACAACAATAATTTCAGTTAGAGGCCTCAACAGTTTCTCTAGAACAGACTGCTACTGTAGAAGAGGAAACACTGAGCTGTCTATAGAGGTTCTGGTTCAGACTGGGATCACTCTGTTCATACTGGGAGAACGTGCCAGAGCTCCACTTAAAGCCATTCAGAGTATGAGAAGATGTGGTGGAGAAAAGGCTGTTATATTTATTTTGCTCTTTCCACACAGCTGCTGATACACGGTTGGGTGATATAAATGTGAGGAGGGAGATGATATGTGTGATCTCATATGAAAAATAAGAACAAATGAAAGGTAAGGTAGAAATAACCAAAATATATGAATAAACTTAATATTTGGATATCAGCAGCTGTGTTAAGTATTAAATAAATCAAATGTAATATTGATTTATTAATGAAATATCACAATTCACTGTTTTCCAAAATGTAAACACTCAGCAGACAAACTATCCAAGTCATCAATCTACAATAGGAATACATGCTCTTATTGTGAAGTAGCGGCGTCTGCACTACAGCTACTTCCGCTAATCAGTTAGCACTAGTTTTAGTCCGAAAACTTTAACTGAATAATGCGCATTTTTAATTTAGCGATGCCTTTGTTCGTCTCTAACTCCCGCGGTTTGACCTGTTTATCAGCCGCGCTGTATGACAGACGTCCGTGACGTTGTTTGCAAATTTTTGCGCCCCAAGGTGGAAATACGTCCTCAATCAGAAAACACAACTGAACTCCCGTTAAACTATTAAATATTTATCTTACACATCTGAAAGCAAATATACATATATTTTGAAACTTTTTTATGTTATTATAAAAATTAAGGTAATGTGGCAAGTTGTCCGTGGTGGGGCGGCGCCATAGCGCCCTCTATTGGCCAGCCGCTACTGCTTGCTTCCAAACTTCCTTCCAAACCTCATTCCTTTCTTACGAACTTTCTTCCTTCCGAACTTTCTTCCTTCCGAACTTTCTTCCATACTTTCTTCCTTCCTTTTTTAACTTTCTTCCTTCCTTCTTTCCTTCCTTCTTTCCTTCCTTCCTTCCTTCCTTCCTTCCTTCCTTCCATACTTTCTTCCTTCCTTCCTTCCTTCCTTCCTTCCTTTTTGAACTTTCTTCCTTCCGAACTTCTTTCCTTCCTTCCTTCCTTCCTTCTTTCCTTCCTTCCTTCCTTCCTTCCTTCCTTCCTTCCTTCCTTCTTTCCTTCCTTCCTTTCTTCCTTCCTTCCTTCCTTTTTGAACTTTCTTCCTTCCGAACTTCTTTTCTTCCTTCTTTCCTTCCTTCCGATTCTGGAGCTTATTGGTCCGTCCCACACAGAGATCTGACTCTGTCCCACTGTTTGGATCTTCCTCAGGTTTCCCTCCCTCCATGCAGCGCAGCACCCATTTTGGCCCCTCCCCCATGTCCCCCCACCCATTACCAGTGGGCCCTGTCCACCACAGCTCCTACCAGCAGGGCAGCCACTCCTACGGGCCCCCAGGTACGACATAGAGACGTCTGCAGCTGCAAGGGAAGGACTCTGTCTTCGTCTGACGTCTGTCTTGGTTTCCCCCAGGTAACTACCCCCGGCCCCCCCACTATGGCGGCCCCGGACCCAGCCTTGCTAACAGCATGGGGCCCATGCACGGTCAGGGCCCCTCTACCCCTTCGGGCCGCGGCCCCGGGCCTGGAGCCGGGGGCCGGCCGTACCCAGCTGGAGCCGGCACCATGGCCCCCACCTCCCCCAACATGCCGCAGTCTGCCGGCCAGGGCATGGGGCCCCCGGGGCCCACGGCCAGCTGCAGGCCGCCTGACATGGCCCCCAACTCTGGACCCACTCACAGCAGGTAAGAAACAGGTGATAGTCAGGGAGGAGGGCGCCTCCCGGTGGCTGGATGTCAGCGGTTTGAACTCTGGCTAATCTCCATGTAAAAGATGGATAAATACATTAAGAAAAATATTTAGATGAAATATTTAGTAAATATGAAGGTTTAAAATTGTTACCCTTCTGCTTCTGTGGGATAAAAACCTCCAAATGAACCTGGATTGTCTCTGATCCGGACTGGGAGATTTCGGCTGGTTTTCCTCCACCAACTGTTTGCATGAAAATGAGAAAACTGGCTTTGCATCCTGACTGGAACAACTGGTTACAATGCCAAATAAAGTCAGTCACCTTCATGCTGACCCATTGGGAATTATGCCTGGATGTTGATGTCCTGCAGTAAATACCTGCTAACAGGCAAAAAGAATCTTTTTGGGGGTCAGTTTCCACATAAACTCTAATCATTTGCACCTTTTCCAATATTCGCATCAACAGGCAGGTTTCGTGCTTGAAGGTAATATTAGCAGATCTTCACCATATGTTTGGTTCTCCACTTCACCGGGCCGACGGGACCGTTCTCAGAGACATTCCAGGAACCAGAAGCAGAAGCAGAAACACTTCAGTTTGTTGTAAAACTTTGACCAACTGTAGTTGGTCTCTCTATATATAATAGATGAATCTATAACAACATTGAAAACATTCTTCTACTTTTCCTGGAGGAGGCGATGTCACACTGTGTGAGAAGAGAAGAGTTGGAACTTTCTCACAGAGCAGATCTAAAGTATTATATAAAAAAATGCAGCTCTGGAAGCTAATTATCTTGGAGCAACGGCACAGAAACTCGATTTTTTCACCTTTTTTTCTTGCACGTCTGCCCCCAAGAGCCGATATAAGGTAGACTGTAAATATTAGCTACTGTGGTAGTACCAAGACGGTTTCAATTATTAATGCTTCACCAGTAGAGCTGGGTATGAAGTCGAATTTCAAGGATAAATTCTAATTCTGAAGCTTTAGAATCAATAATGACTGGCTCACGTTAGGGATGACTTCTTCAAAGACTCCATATTGTTGTAAAAGAAGAGCACAGTCACCTTCACTCAGTTATTCTGAGTGAAGATACAGAATCTGCCTCTTGTTGTCATGTTCGCTGGACGTTGGATCTTGGTGATGTGGCTCCTGGATCTGGTCGTAGTTCAGTGGGGCCTCATGAATCCCTTTGTTGCCGTCAAACTCCTCTCTCTGTCCGTTCTGAACCAGAAATGCTGCCCGACCCCAGCCCAGCGCTACGCTAAGGTTGGGCTAACGGAACCAACGGTGGGCGGGGTTAACGTTTGCCTATGCCTTAAAGAACACATGCTTTGTACTAGCGCTGGGCTATATACTGCGGTAGAACATATAGCACTAGCGATAACGATATGACACATTGCAGCTTTTAAAGAACATTTATTATGCAAAAATATTTCATTCTCATTTGAAAATATTGCGAAACAAAAATTCTTACAATATAAATTAGATTAAGATATTTTAAATAAAATTAAAGTTAAATATAATGAATTGAAGTTCAAAACTGTCTTGTTTTCCTGGTTATCCTTTGATAAGTTTAATAATGCAGAAAAATAAACCCACTTAATTTTTAATTCAATATTGCTTCAAGTTCAACAGGTTTCTCTTCTATTAAATGAAGCTTTCAAATTCTAATCTTAGTTATCTTTGCATACTAGCTAGAAAATATGCATCAGGTACATACAGGTATGCACATCTTAATGACATCATCAAAATCCATAACCACAGGTAAAGTCAAAATCTCTACCTTTGGCTAAATTTATATAATTTCTACGTTATACCTTTTATATTGCCCACCACGTCTTTGCAGCAGGTGTTTGTCTTCACACAGGATACAAGAAGTTTTATGTTTTTTCATTTAATGGAAAATACACCTGTTTAAACTGAATCATTTTCAATTCAAATGCATGCGAATTTCTTTTTGTGCGATATTAAATGTATAAATAAGTAACCAGGAAATCAGACTTCTAACTTTATTTTTATAATGTCTACCTTTTATTTTGTTTAAAATATGTTCATCTTTATTTATATTGTGATATTTGTTTTGCATTTTTTAAAATGCATTTTACACAATACATGTTCTTTAAATGGCATTTTAGACCTTTTTTTGAAGCTGTTCTCCTGCAATGTGTCTGGAACGTGGAAATGTTCATAATCAGTCCTTTTTGACATATATATATATATATATATATATATATTTATATAAAGAATATAGCACAATAGATATCGTTATCGCACACGCTTTAGATTATATGGCAATATAAAATTGAGGCCATATTGCCCAGTCCTAGTCTGACGTCACCAATAAACGAAAAAACGTACTTTCTGTTGTCAATTCCTCCTTGAGGAAGAAATGCGTTCACAAACCTAGAAAAAAGCTGAAACAAATCTGTGAAAGTAGGTAGAGACGCCATGAAAAGTTAGCGCCCCCTGCTGTCCTGGTCGAGCAATGCTGAAAAAACAATGGAGAGTGGAGAGGATGTTTTAAGATGAATAGGGGGCCACACTGAGGGAGTTTGGTTGGATATTATAAATTTTACTAAAGTCTAATAAAATACTAAAAATAATGACCAGACATGTAGACAGCACTATTAGACACTCATTAACGAAGCAAAGAAAATTGATTTGGGGGTGAGTTACACTTAGAGAAGAAGTTAAACTTAAAGTAGCCTATCTGGACGTTTTTTGTTTTTTTTTGGCTTTTAACGAATGTATGAATCGATCTTGAATAATTTTTGAATCAATTTAGAGTTCGATAACCACTAATCACTAATTTTTAGGTATATCTGTTGTTTGAGCTGTTAAAATAGGCGGTTATGAGCATTTTTAGAGAATATCTGTAAGATCGAATCATTTTAGCCATTTTGAACCATCTGGCTCCGGATACAGTTCAGCTGATCAGCTCTGGTGGCGTGTTGAAGACCTCTGACGTTAATAATGATCAGGCTCCTTTAACATCCAGGCAAGGCAGCTACTCAGCAATGGGAGGTTCTGGAGGTCCGTACGGCAGTAACTCTGGCAGGATGACCACTCAGGGACCGCCTTACACTGCTCCAGGTAGGAACGCCGCCAGGAATCATCATCATCATCATCATGAGTGGTTTTAATTTCTCTCCATCCAATCAGGTTTAGGGATGATGGCGGCAGACGGGACGGTTCCTCACGGAGAACCGAAGCAGCGGATTGAGCTCAGCAGAGAAGGCGTCGATTCGACAAAGATGAAGGTCGGTTCACCAGCCTGTCTGCTGGTTGAAAGTTCTCCTTCCATTAAAAGGTTTAGAATGATCTGTCGGATTATTAATGATCCACCGATAATAAAAGTAGAACCAATATTTACCATCGTCATATATATTTCCTGATGTGGCAAAAATGAACGTGTGGAAGCAGTTTCAACCAATAAATGTAGAAAAGCGGAGAATAACGAGTCTACCGAACATATGAAACAACTCAATGCAGCTAGCTTGTGGCAATCAGCTTGTATACGCACACATTTAATCAAATAAAGTGGAACGTTTTAGTTTTACTGTTTGATATTAATAGGTTTAGTGCAGTGCAGATGTTTCAGAGTCAAATTGTAAAGAATGTTTCTCAACCTAAATAGTCAAAATAAGAACTATGAACAACTGTGTTTTGTAGACTATAGATGACATTTGGGGTTACAATTGTAGAGTAAAAAATGTCTTTATTTTCTTTATTAACCTCTTAACACTGCTGCAGTTTCCGCCCAGAACATTTTAAAAACACATACTCAAATTAAAATTAAATCTGTTCTGGAACCGTTTGGAGTAGAGATATGGCTGGGGTCTCGCTGGAAAGAAAACACAAAAAGTGCAATTGTTTTCTACTTATATAATTTTTAATACAATAGCAAAGATAAAGTCCAACCCCTCGAGTGACCTATTACCGTTTTCAGCATTCCATTGGCTGTTTGATGCTTCAATCACCACTGTTCTCAGCCGCGACCGGTTTGAAGCACGTACGAGAGAATAGGAACGGTACTTTTCAGCTATTAGCCGCTAGCTAACGATTTCTGGGGTAACCTGTCAGCTATTGGCTCAAGTAAGTTATGAGTCATAAGCTAAACCCTTCAGGCATGCGCAGTGTAATTTGTAGCGGAAAATCTAATACGCGATTAAAAAACATTGACAAATGTACTCCTTGGGAGTGAAATTTGTTGACTTTTCAGTGCAGATTATGTTGGACTGTGGATGTAGGACTTGTTGTGGGGAAACAATGTTATTGGAGAACGTCAAATTCACCCTTATGGATATAAATCAAATCAAATTTATTTATAAGGCACTTTTCATACATAAACAGTAACACAAAGTGCCTTACACAGGCTAAAAACAAAAGCTACAACAACATTAAGAACAAGGGAAAGAAAAGACCCACCCCTCCCGCACATATCCACACCCCAAAACAAGCCCACATTCACACCAACACACACTCACACCAACATACACTCACACCAACACGCCGGAACATCAGTACTCACACACACAAATGCTCAACCCCACTTATACTAGCTGACACTAGAGAGACATGGCTGGGCGCCGACATATTGGTCAGAGAAGGCCACGTTTGGGGGCCGACCACGCCCAGGGAGACCCTGACCACCGGGAGCATCGCCGCTGAGGGCCAATCCGGCCACGGCAGACCGAAGGCCCACACCAAGGGGCAGGGGCCCACCAGTCACCCAGGCCAGAGCCCTCTGCGATACAGCTCCCCCCCGGCCAGCCAGACTCTGCACCCGGTGTGGCCGTCCCCCAAGAGGAGAAACTGGAGCTAACGCTGGGTGAAAATCATAAAACAAAATCATAAAACAGAACAAAACTTAAAATACAACAAAACTTTGATAAAATAAGGTAAGAAGTAAACTGAATCACTAAAATTAATAATTAATAAATAAATAGTAAATTATAAAAAGATAAATAAAATAAAAGAGAATAATTACAAACTTGCTAAAATAGACTAAAATAGAATGAACTAAAATAGCAGATCATCAGTTAAAAGCTAGACTAAAAAGGTGAGTCTTGAGCCGCTTTTTAAAAACATCAATATTCTCTGCGGCCCTGAGATCCTGCGGCAGGCTGTTCCACAGGCGGGGACCATAGTAACTAAAAGCCGCTTCCCCGTGTGTTCTAGATCTAATCCGTGGAATGGTTAAAAGGCCGGCGCCGGACGACCTCAGGGTCCGTGAGGGTTGATATAATAAAAGCAGGTCAGATAGATAAGAAGGCCCAAGACCGTTAAGACATTTAAAAACTAGTAAAATAATCTTAAAATCGATCCTGAAATGGACGGGGAGCCAATGCAGCGAACATAAAACTGGTGTAATATGTTCCCGCCCTCTGGTCCTCGTCAGCACTCGTGCTGCTGAGTTTTGTAATAACTGTAGATTGTATCTTTTTGGGAAGACCAGAGAGCAGGGCATTGCAATAATCTAACCGGCTGGAAATAAAAGCACGCATCAGCACCTCCGTGCTGGCCTGAGAGAGAAACGGGCGGACTCTGGCGATGTTCTTCAGGTGGTAAAAACCTACCTTTGCTATGTTTTTAATATGAGGAATAAAACTGAGCTCAGAGTCAAAAATATAAAACACAGTTTGTTCAAGATGGATCAGATTTGTGAGAGACAGCAGGCTGCAAAATGAGAGTTGTGCATAATTCTTCATCCGGCTGGGTTACAAAGAAAACTGCTGTTTTCACACTTATGATTGTGTCCTTTATTGGCATATATGGTGTAAAAGACAAAGCGCAGCCCGAAGAGCACCTATGATGAGGAAAACTATTGGACTCAGAGTTCCCTCGCCCGAACGCGGGTCACCGGGGCGCCACCCTGGAGCCAGGCCTGGAGCCAGGCCTGGCTCCAGAGTGGCTCCAGCCGACTCACCACTACCTGGTGGTGAGTCGGCTCCAGTGGTGGGGGAGGACGCCGGACAGACCTGGCAGGCCCAAACGTATTGTTAGGGTCTGCTGGGAACGTCTGGCGGAGTCTCCTGTCAAAAGGGGTTTCAACTCTCACCTCCGGCAGAACTTCAAACACGTCCCGGGGGAAGCGGGGGACATTGAGTCTGAATGGGCCATGTTCCATGCCTCCATTGTCGAAGCAGCTGACCATAGTTGTGGCCGCAAGGTAGTTGGTGCCTGTCGCGGCGCAAACCCTCGAACCCGCTGGTGGACACCGGCGGTGAGGGATGCTGTCAAGCTGAAGAAGGAGTCCTATCAGGCCTTTTTGGCCTGTGGGACCCCGGAAGCAGCTGATAGGTACCGGCAGGACAAGCGGAATGCGGCTCGGATGGTCGCTGAGGCAAAAACTCGGGCGTGGGAGGAGTTTGGAGAGACCATGGAGAACGACTTCCGTATGGCTTCGAAGCGATTCTGGTCCACCATCCGGCGTCTCAGGTGGTGGAAGCGGTCTGCCAACAACATTGTTTACAGTGGGGCTGGTATGCTGCTGACCTCAACGCGGGACGTTTTGGAATATTTCGAAGACCTCCTCAATCCCACCAACACGCCTTCCTGTTTGGAAGCAGAGTCTAGAGTTTCTGGGACGGGCTCTCCAATCTCTGGTGCTGAAGTCACCGATGTCGTTGAAAAGCTCCTCGGTGGCAAGGCTCCGGGGGTGGATGAGATTCGGCTGGAGTTCCTGAAGGCTCTGGATGCTGTAGGGCTGTGTTGGTTAATGCGGGTCTGCAATATTGCGTGGACATCGGGGGCAGTTCTCTTGGATTGGCAGACCGGGGTGGTGGTCCCCCTCTTTAAAAAGAGGGACCACAGAGTGTGTTCCAACTACAGGGGGATCACACTTCTGAGCCTCCCTGGTAAGGTCTATTCGGGGGTTCTGGAGAGGAGGGTACGACGGATAGTCGAACCTTGGATTCAGGAGGAACAATGCCGTTTTCATCCTGGCCATGGAACATTGGACCGGCTCTACACCATCGGCAGGGTCCTGGAGTTTGCGTGAGAGTTCGCCCAACCGGTCTGCATGTGCTTTGTGGACTTGGAGAAGGCGATCGACCGTGTCCCTCGGGGTGTCCTGTGGTACGCATTGCCGGCAGTAAGTCGGACTCGTTCCCGGTGAGAGTTGGACTCCGCCAAGGTTGCCTTTGTCACCGATCCTGTTCATAACGTTTATGGACAGGATTTCTAGGCACAGCCAAGGCGTGCAGGGGATCCATTTTGGTGACCTCAGGATCGGGTCTCTGCTTTTTGGAGATGATGAGGTCCTGTTGGCTTCATCTGAACGTGATCTACAGCTCTCGTTGGAGCGGTTCGCAGCCGAGTGTGAAGCGGCTGGGATGAGGATCAGCACCTCCAAATCCGAGACCATGGTCTTCAGCCGGAAAAGGGTAGAGTGTCTTCTTCGGGTCGGGGATGAGGTCCTTCCTAAAGTGGAGGAGTTTAGGTATCTGGGGGTCTTGTTCACGAATGAGGGGAAAAATGGAGCGGGAGATCGATGGACGGATTGGTAAGGCGTCTGCAGTTATGGGGGCGCTGTACCGGTCTGTCGTGGTGAAGAGAGAGCTGAGCCAAAAGGCAAAGCTCTCGATTTACCGGTCGATCTACGTTCCTACCCTCATCTATGGTCACGAACGCTGGGTGGTGACCGAAAGAACGAGATCACGGATACAACGGCTGAAATGAGTTTCCTCCGTAGGGTGGCTGGGCTCTCCCTTAGAGATAGGGGGAGAAGCTTGGTCATCCGGAGGGGGCTCAGAGTAGAGCCGCTGCTCCTCCACATCGAGAGGAGCCAGTTGAGGTGGCTCAGGCATCTGGCCAGGATGGACGCCTCCCTGGTGAGGTGTTCTGGGCCCGTCCCACCAGGAGGAGACCCAGGAGAAGACCCAGGACTCGCTGGAGGGATTATGTCTCCCAGCTGGCCCAAGCGGCCGGGGAGAGGGAAGTCTGGGTCTCTTTGCTTAGGCTACTGCCCCCGCGACCCGACCCCGAATGAGCGGAAGATGATGGATGGGTGTAAAAGACAATACCAATAGCTTTCCAATTATATAAAACGTATAAATTCATGGATTAAAAAGTAAAAACATCAGAATGGCCCGCCGGCGGGCCGTCGGAATGCTAAGGGTCTAGTATAATCTACAATTTTTATAACCAATTTCTGGCCAGTTAAAGTTACTGCATGCAAAGTAATGACGACGCAAATAATAAAGTTACTGCGTGCAAAGTAATGGAGACGCAAATAATAAAGTCACTGCATGCAAAGTAATGGAGACGCAAATAATAAAGTCACTGCATGCAAAGTAATGGAGACGCAAATAATAAAGTCACTGCATGCAAAGAAATGGAGACGCAAATAATAAAGTTACTTCATGCAAAGTAATGGAGACGCAAATAATAAAGTCACTGCATGCAAAGTAATGGAGACGCAAATAATAAAGTCACTGCATGCAAAGTAATGGAGACGCAAATAATAAAGTTACTGCATGCAAAGTAATGGAGACGCAAATAATAAAGTCACTGCATGCAAAGTAATGGAGACGCAAATAAAATCTGTGAAAAAAAGCTGCACAATATAAAGTGGTTCTCCAAACATTTTTGAGGAGGTCGGCAGGTCTGGGTATGTTTGGTAGAGTTTGAATATCTGAGTCACACACAGAACTTGGATCTGATAAGGACTGTGGGAAGAGGTAAACAGACTTACATCGTTGATCAACCGTCCTTAAAGCGCCCACGTCCCCTCCTCCTCCTCCTCCTCGCTGCTCCTCATTAGGAGGAGGTGATCCCAGCCGCCACAGACTCCGACTGGAGCTGATGAGACGCTGCCGCTGTGATCCGGCAGTTTGTCGAGCTTCTGCTGCTGCAGTTTGTTCTGCGCGGCCTAGATGGTAGACGACTGATCTGTACAAACCTGGAGAGAAACATCGGAAATAGATCAGACCTGAAAATCAGCGTGTGAAAATAATAAATCCCTGGTTGGGAAAGAAGATCAGAAGAATCAAGTTCTCTATTAAATCATGTAAATTTTGAAAGAATGAGGAACTGAGGTTCTGCTGTTGCTTTGGGGGTGTAGAACAGAAATATTTAACCGGCGCCCTCTTTTATCAGACATTTGTAGAAACTGTCATATATTCTATCCTACGAATGAAATTTAGCACGTTCATACGAACAGTCAGAAGTCGGATTTCTGAAATGTGCGGTGGCCCTTCGTACGCACGCTCCTCCACAATCATCTGACACATGCCTGAAATCCTTGTGTTCCCAAAAATGACAGCAAAGAAAGGAATATCAACGAAACCGTGGGGGTAATAAATTATTCATGATGAACTGACTTTTAAAAATGTCGTCATTGCCCTCTATTATCAGCGGTTTCTCTGCTCTATCACCACGCACAAACTGTTATATATGCAAAAACCAAAGAAAGGTGGCAAAGAATCGTCTAATTTGCTGCTATTAACTCCTGTGGAAATCCTGAACTTCTTGTAAGTGACAGAGGCAGAAGAGGTTCCTGTTAGAAATAAAGGAAAAAACGGTTTGATATCAAACGGAATCCTATAAAACATTTCTCAGCTCACAGCTGGACCAGATCTCGTACTGACGGTGCTCCGATCATCATATTTGATTCTTGTGTGATCAGTGCACAAGGATCTGCATCTCTATGCATGATCACCCCTAAGATTAAATTACCGATTTCTTGGCAAATTTCTAACATTTCCTGAGAGTTTGTTGCAAATCCGTCAGTAACTTTTTTTTTTTTTTTTCTAAAAGACAGACGTCTGCATGAGCTCCTTGGCGAAGGCGATAAGCTGCTGAGAGAAATATTCTGTCGAAGTAAAACTGTTTGAGTGTTGCAGTTCCTCCGTTCTGTGCGTACGAACAATAAATACTTCACAATGCGTAGAGTTGTTCCAACACAAGAAATATGCTAAGATTGGAACGTTTTGATTCTAATTATTTGGGGGGGGACTCTGCTTTCCAGTTGAGTTCTGGACTTTGACTAGGCCGTTGCTGGAGCTTGACTCTAGCAGCCATTCTTCTGCACATTTGCTGCCCTGTTTGGCTTTCTCCTCTCAGACAGAAGAGGCTTTTTCATCTTTACCTCATAAAGTAACTCCAAATTGCTGCTGCAGTAGTAGCCCAAATCATCACACTTCCACCACCTTGCCTTGTAGTGGGTACGATTCTGTGGCCAAAATAATGTGCATTTTCAATTTTTCAATTTTAATGTGCAATTTATGTGCATGTTCGGCCTCTTGACTGGATAAACATGCTAACTCTAACCTTTAGTATGCCAACTGTTGCCTATAGCATGCTAACGGTAGCCTATAGCATGCTAACGGTAGCCTATAGCATGCTAACGGTAGCCTATAGCATGCTAACTGTTGCCTAGAGCATACTAACTGTTGCTTAAAGCATGCTACCTATAGCCTTTAGCATGCTAATGGTAGCGTATAGCGTGCTAACTATAGCATTAAGCATGCTAACTGTTGCCTATATCATGCAAATGGTAGCCACTAGCATGCTAATGGTAGCCTACAGCATGCTAACGGTAGCCTTTAGCATGCTAACTGTAGCATATAGCATGCTAACTGTAGCGTTTAGCATGCCAATTGTGGCTTTTAGCATGATACCTGTAACTTTAAGCATGCTAACGGTACCCTTAAGCATGCTAACTGTAGCTTTAGCTTTAAGCATGCTAATTGTGGCCTTTAGCATGCTAACTTTAGCCTTTAGTATAATAACTGTGGCTTTTAGCATGCCTGTAGAGCTGAGCTGTCCAACCGCAGCTACCACAGAGTGTTGTAGATGAAAGAAAAGAAATTGAGTAATTACGCTGGGAAAAATTAAAATTTTTAGAATTTCATTTTTTTTTCAATAAACAAGCCAGAATTTCTCTGTTACTGAAAAGTTGTAAAATTGTGTAAGGAAAACTGAAAATTCCATGATAATAGGTGTAAATTTTCATTATTTGAACTAAAATATATTCTGGCATTTTAAAACCAGAAATGTGTAAGGAAAAAATTCAAACTTACCAGTAAAAAAACTAAAGTTTGTTGAAAATCTGTCTACTGGATCATCGAGTTCAGTGCTCAATGATTCAGCCATGTTTCAGTTTCTCCCTCCTCATCTGATGCGTTCATGGTCTCACCTTTACCTGGGAGAAATCATTATTAACTGAAGAAAAAGCCGCAGGATGAGCATGAGACCTTAGAAAACATTCAAGTGTGCGTCTCCTAAATTTAACAATCAAATCTTATAGAAAGTTTTGCATTTTCTGTCGGAAATGACTTCAGACTTATTTTTCTAAAAAATTAGATTTTTTTCTGACTGTCAGAAAATAAAATAAAAAATTTAGATGTCAAAAATTTGGGCTGAGTTTCCTCTTGCAAAGTTGTAACTTTTCAACGTAAGCGAATTAGAGTTTCTTTTCTTTTTGTTATTTTACCTACAACAACCCTAATACTCGCGGTACCCGGTCCTACAGAGCTACCATCCTGCTGATTCTACATGAATCTAATGACTTGTTACCAGGATGTTAAATCTTCAGCCTGCTGTAGAGTCTGATGTCTTGTTCACATGTAGCTGAGGGGTTTCTCACAAAATGAAGATATTTTTCTACCATTTGGCTTTTCATCCACACCAAAACTCAGTTTTACGGCATCAGAAATGATTCTTTCTGGGCGCACTGTGGATTTTAAGCGTTAGCTTGCTGACTGAAAATAACCCCGCAGATGTGTTGCTATTATCGATCGTCCAAACGCCCCATTGCTGATCTGTGTAGAAGTAAGAAAGTAGAAAGTTATTCCAATTGAACAGGATTTGGGTGAACTGCTGCCCCATACAGGTTTTGCATGCCTATGAATGTGTTAACCGTGTACTTCTGCGGTTAGATGGGGATGGATTTTGTTCTTGAGAAGATCGTCGGCTATATTAAGCACATCTTGGTTTTCTTCAGGCTGATGGGTCTGTCTCCCAGCAGGACGGATACAGCTCTCAGTGTGTGGTGCAGCCCCCCGCTGCCCCCTATCCCATGTCCCCCGGCTCAGCCAGCGTCTCCTCCCGGGTGGTGGAGGACGGCGACGGCGTCGGCAGCCCCGCCTGGCTCAGGACTCCGCCCAGCCCGGTAAGTACCAGCTGCTTCAGAGCCGTCTGCCTCGGTTCTGTGGCTTCATCAGCACGCGTCTCTGTGTCCAGAAGCCCAACATGGCCGCCATGAGCAGCGAGAAGATCACCAAGCTGTATGAAATGGGCCCGGAGCCGGAGAGGAGGCTGTGGGTGGACCGCTACCTGTCCTTCATGGACGAGAGGGGGACGCCCGTCCCCAACCTGCCGGCAGTCGGCAGGAAGCCGCTGGACCTGTGTCGGCTCTACCTAGCCGTCCGGGACATCGGAGGCCTGGCCATGGTGAGTCGTTACCCACAATCCCCTCTGTTCCTCTGGGGTTTTCTGTTCTCCGTCTGATGGACCCCGCGTCTCTCCTCCTTCTCAGGTGAACAAGAACAAGAAGTGGCGGGAGCTGTCGTCCCTCCTGAACGTCGGGACGTCCAGCAGCTCGGCCAGCTCTCTGAAGAAGCAGTATATCCAGTACCTGTTCGCCTACGAGTGCAAGATGGAGCGAGGGGAGGAGCCTCCGCCCGAGGCCGTCGCCACCGCCGGGGACGCCAGGAAGGCCGCGTCGCTGCAGGCCAAGGTTCAGCCGCCGTCTCCTGGTAAGATAAGGGAGCTCCTGACAGGGATCCACACGTTGTTATGTAACGACTCTCTGTAAATGTAAACACTAGTGACCTCAGTTTGACCCAGTTACCCACAATGCCTCTGTGATTCCACCCTGCAGACATAACATGTTTCTCTCCGTTTTTGGAAAGCCTGCAGATTCCTACAATTTTCACATTTTCCTGCTGATTTAGGTGGATGTAAAATAATAGTGTGGAAATTATACAGTTAAGACAATTAACATTTTTTTAATCTAGGCAGTTATTAACTATTTTTTTCTTGTATTTTCGCACTATGGCAACAGTTTAATTTTTCGTGCTTTCTTAATCTGACAGTCCTAAATTAAATCCAGTCCAGCCATTAAATGTTCATTAAAGAGACAGAGAGCCTGGGGGAGAAACAAAGATCTTGGTTCAATACGTTTTCGGTAGACTTTAATCAGGAAAAATAAATTCCTTCCTTTCATGTGCTAAAATTAATTTGATTTGATCATATTCTGTAACTTCAAAAAGTTGAAAGTATAACACTGACTGGAGATTTTATGAGATTATTCTTCAATAAATAAATAGTAGATGCAGACATAGTACAAGCAGACATGGCCAGAGTAGAAAACAATACATCCAGTTGAAAACGGTGTTCAAGTTTAGAAATGATGAAATATTACATTTCTCATATTTGAGAATTAAATATTCTTTAACTACTATGGAGTTAATTTGATGTTTCAAAAGCTTAATCTCCCAGTTGTATGTATATGCAGCATGAGAAGCTGTTTGGAAAATCCTTTCTCATCTACTGGGATTCCTCTGACTTGCATTTGATCCAGAATCAGGAGTCAGATTGGAAGTTACTAGTAGCCGTGTGGTCATTGGCTGGTTTTTCTCTATAACTGTTACCATTCAGCTTGAGATTGCTTCAGGAGAGTCATTCAGTTCAGTTTCGCTGTGCAAATGTTGCGCTGCGCATAAACATTTTGCTTGTGTTAAGGTAGGAAACAGCTGGATTAATTCAGTACCGAAATGATAGGACCCTACCAACAAAGAACACATGTACCATTACACCCAGGAAGAAACCGTCTCTGACCAATTTAATGTAGCGCCACCTAGTGTTGGTCTATAACAGAAAACAATGACGACTTCTTAGGGTGTGAATATTTTAATAAACACGGTAGCTGGTTTCCAGAGTTCAGGGACCGTGGCTGAGGTCCAAGGAAACAGAAATGGTACTGATTCTGTCTGGTTTGTGTTTCTGCAGCCAACTCCGGCTCCCTGCAGGGTCCCCACACCCCCCAGTCCACCGGCAGCTCCCTCACTGAAGCACCTGTAGACCTGAAGCCCCCGACCCGTTCATCCACTCCACACAATCAGATGGGTCCCCAGTCTGGAAACAGGTGGGGGAGGGGCTTAAGGCCATTCTTTGACTTTTTATACTGAACTGTTTTGGGGGGGGTTTTCCCATGAGATCACATTCAATTTTCTTATTCAATTTGCTGTAGTATTTAGTATAAATGAAGTTGAAGTTTGATGGAGGATTGGGTGGAGGGAAACAACAGTATTACGAGTCTTAATCATTAACACTCATTATACATATATCATTATACAGCCTCACCTCTGATTGGCTAACGTGTTCCACTATGTTCTGGAATTGCTAATGATTAACTTCTGCTACAGAACGTGTTCCGCCACATTACAGAGTTGCTAACTTTTAGCTTCCGCTAGCATAACCAGAACTTGTTCCTTTATGTTGTGGAGTTGCTAATGGTTAGGTTTCGCTAGCAAAGCCAAACATTTTTACGCCACATTGTGGAGTTGTTGACTGTTAGCTTCTACCAGCAGAACCAGAGGCTATTCCACTATGTTGTAGAGTTCCCAATGGTTAGCTTCTGCTAGCAAACCCAGAACGTGTTCTGCCATGTTGTGGTGTTGCTAAAGGTTAGCTTCTGCTATTAAAGCCAGAATGTGTTCTACCATGTATCGGAGTTGCTAACTGTTAGCTTCTGCTAGCTAAGCCAGAGCTTGTTCTGCCATGTTGTGGTGCTGCTAAAGGTTAGCTTCTGCTAGCAAAGCCAGAACGTTTTCTACCATGTTTTGGAGTTGCTAACTGTTAGCTTCTGCTAGCAAAGCCAGAACTTGTTCTGCCATGTTGTGGTGCTGCTAGCGGTTAGCTTCTGCTGTTAAAGCCAGAATGTGTTCTACCATGTTTTGGAGTTGCTAACTGTTAGCTTCTGCTAGCAAAGCCAGAACTTGTTCTGCTATGTTGTGGTGCTGCTAACGGTTAGCTTCTGCTAGCAAACACAGAACGTGCTCTGCAATGTTGTGGTGCTGCTAACTGTTAGCTTCTGCTAGCAAACACAGAACGTGTTCTGCCATGTTGTGGTGCTGCTAGCGGTTAGCTTCTGCTGTTAAAGCCAGAATGTGTTCTACCATGTTTTGGAGTTGCTAACTGTTAGCTTCTGCTAGCAAAGCCAGAACTTGTTCTGCTATGTTGTGGTGCTGCTAACGGTTAGCTTCTGCTAGCAAACACAGAACGTGCTCTGCAATGTTGTGGTGCTGCTAACTGTTAGCTTCTGCTAGCAAACACAGAACGTGTTCTGCCATGTTGTGGTGCTGCTAGCGGTTAGCTTCTGCTGTTAAAGCCAGAATGTGTTCTACCATGTTTTGGAGTTGCTAACTGTTAGCTTCTGCTAGCAAAGCCAGAACTTGTTCTGCTATGTTGTGGTGCTGCTAACGGTTAGCTTCTGCTAGCAAACACAGAACGTGCTCTGCAATGTTGTGGTGCTGCTAACTGTTAGCTTCTGCTAGCAAACACAGAACGTGTTCTGCCATGTTGTGGTGCTGCTAGCGGTTAGCACCAGAGACCAGAGCTATTCCCTGTTGTAGAGTCCATGGTTGCTTCTGCTAGCAAACCAGAACTGTTCTGCATGTTGTGGTGTGCTAAGGTAGCTTTTTAGCCAGAATGTGTTCTGCATGTTTTGGTGTTGCTAACTGTTAGCTTCTGCTAGCAAACACAGAACGTGTTCTGCCATGTTGTGGTGCTGCTAGCGGTTAGCTTCTGCTGTTAAAGCCAGAATGTGTTCTACCATGTTTTGGAGTTGCTAACTGTTAGCTTCTGCTAGCAAAGCCAGAACTTGTTCTGCTATGTTGTGGTGCTGCTAACGGTTAGCTTCTGCTAGCAAACACAGAACGTGCTCTGCAATGTTGTGGTGCTGCTAACTGTTAGCTTCTGCTAGCAAACACAGAACGTGTTCTGCCATGTTGTGGTGCTGCTAGCGGTTAGCTTCTGCTGTTAAAGCCAGAATGTTTTCTACCATGTTTTGGAGTTGCTAACTGTTAGCTTCTGCTAACAAAGCCAGAACTTGTTCTGCCATGTTGTGGTGTTGCTAACGGTTAGCTTCTGCTATCAAAGCCAGAACGTGTTCTACCATGTTTTGGAGTTGCTAACTGTTAGCTTCTGCTAGCAAAGCCAGAACTTGTTCTGCCATGTTGTGGTGCTGCTAAAGGTTAGGTTCTGCTAGCAAACACAGAACGTGTTCTACCATGTTGTGGTGCTGCTAGCGGTTAGCTTCTGCTTGCAGAGCCAGAATGTGTTCTGCCATGTTTTCGAGTTGCTAACGGTTAGCTTTTGCTAGCAGAGCCACAATGTGTTGCACCAAGTTTCCTTTCTGTCGCCATCGCAGGCAATGGCGGTTGGAGAAAATGTTGTCGTGCAGCACACATGTGCAACTCTGTGACCAATCGTATTTTAAAAAGGACAAGTATTTAATGGCTTGTCTGTGAACAATATTTATAGGATGTGCATTAAGCAAATGCAAGAAATTCAACATCATTTTTTTTAACGGATGTGAAAATGACAGCACGGCGGGGATTTTAAAAATCATTGAGTTTGTAGAAGCAGTGATGGTTTTTAGAGTCTAACTGCTCCTGGGAGGAAAGATCTGTGATAACGCTGCTTTGTGCACCAAGGATTCAGCAGTTGCTACTCAAGGACCTCGCAAGTTCAGTGGACCTGTTTCTCAGCCTCGTGGCACCTCGTTTCTAAATTCAGACTAAGCCAAGTCTATTATCTTCATCTTACTGTTCTGTTTTAAATCTGATTAACAAGGACGAGAATGAGAGGCTGTTAACAGTTTGCTGTACATCTGGATCAGGATTTCAATTGATGAGTATTTCTGCTGCTTGTCCTTTTAGGATGCTGGGAGGCCTGAGTGTCCAGGACCCGTTCTCTGAAGGCAACGACCCAGCCTTTCACAACAAGCGAGGGCCGGGACCCGGCGGTGGCCCCTACCAGCGGGGAGGGGGTCCAACAGACCCCACAATGCGAATGCAGTATGAAGCCAGCAAAGACCCATATGGAGGCCAGAGGAAGGGTGAGGAGGGGAACCGTTTATAGTAGTCCAAGAATTCACTATGGGGTGTGCTGCTGCACAGAGGTCAATGAAATGAAGCTGGAAAATAATTTAAAACCTTTTCTGCTAAGAAATTAAAATGAAATTGGTGGTGAGAGGAGATTATTTAAATTAAATCCAACTGAGTTGAATAAAAATGTTACTTCTGGGGTTTGTTGTGTTGTTTCCTCCTAATGCAGCATCACTCCTTCCAGTTTCCCGTCCTTTCTCTCTGCTGCCCTCTGGTGGCCCCCATATAGCCTCATTCTAGGCTGCATTCACTTACATCCACATTGCATCACCACTGAGCTTCACCGTCTTGCTCATCACTCCTCCGTTTCTCTTCCTTTCCGGCAGAAAAAAAATTTTTTTTACCAGATATCTAACTACGTCCTCTAAGGAATTTAACGCTTCCCTTCTCCAGGTCCAGTTCCAGGCGAGGCCTTCAGTCAGAGTCAGGTACCCAGTGGTGCAATGCAGGACATGTACCCCCGCGGACCCTCCTCTGGGCCCCTATCAGGGATGGGACACAGACCGCCCTTCCCTTACGGCCCCGGCTACGATCGGAGGTGAGAGCCGCTTCGTCCTGCAGGACGTCGGCGTCATGCTGCGTCTGAGCTTTAAACCTTCTGTGTTGTTGTTGTTGTTGCTGTCACCCTGCAGGTTGGACCATGTGATGGGTCCAGAGGGAAGCATGGTGCCCCCTGGAGGCCAGAACAGCTTGGGCCCGTCTGCAAATGAAGCCAGCATGTATCCACCCAACAGATACCCCCACCAGAGGTGAGACGAGGAGGAGAAACATGAATTATCCAGCTTAGAGCTGATTCTGTCCGAGGATGTGGTCTATGGAAGCAAAACTGTATCATAATTCAAATTAAAGTGCTTAATTTTTACAATGCAACTATGAATTTCAACCCAGATAAAATAAGAAATCATTCAAACTGCTTCATAATTTTTTCAACATCACTCATTCTTCTTTAGGGTCAGCTGACTGATCAGCTGCTTTATCTGGCCTTTTGCACCGTTTTTATATCCATCTTTACTAGAAATATAAAAGGTTTCGCTTGTGTTCAGCTCCCAGCTGCTGCTGTAAAATTACCCAAATGTCACAGAACGATTCCTGAAGGAAACATTTTCATCTCATTAATACATTCCGGGGTCCAATCTGCTTATACATATGTGGTAGGAATGGTGATTTTTTTTTTAAAGTCACGATGTTGTAGTAATAATTGAAAAGCAATCGCTCTTTATTTTTAGAAATTCAATGTAAGCTATGAGAATGAGTAATTTTTGTAGTAAAATGAAAAGTATGACAGACAGTTGGTAGCTTTCACCTTGTTGGTTCCAGTGGATAAAACTGGACTTGTTAAGAATACTGGAAACGTTTTTCTACAGCTAAATTTAGTTTTAAAATCACTATTTGAGACACAGTGGTCTTAAAAAGCCTCAAAAGCATTGAATTTACAAGTTTAAAAGACTTTTAAAAGTCTTGAGTTAATATCTGGGTCTTAAACTTTGTCCTCAAAACTTTTTAATTTGACCGTAACAACAATTTTTGAATTTTTAATTAAATAGACTTACGAGACATTTGGTATTACCAGATTCTTGCCAAAACACATTCCTAATCTCCAGTACCAGAGGCCTCTGATGAAAGACCGTTGCTGTTTGACAGTCGTGAACAGTAGGTGGCGATAGACACAACATGAGGTAGAAAATGTATCATTTTAGCTAACGGTAAAGATTTCAGATCAGCGCCGACATGGAAAGCTAAGCGTCATCTTTTGGCTCGCCGACCCAGAAGAAAAGA
Source organism: Apricaphanius iberus (assembly GCA_028564705.1). NCBI lineage: Eukaryota > Metazoa > Chordata > Actinopteri > Cyprinodontiformes > Aphaniidae > Apricaphanius > Apricaphanius iberus. The sequence goes on from JAPXFQ010001585.1 coordinate 646,045, forward strand.
GAAAAAGTTACTCTTCTGCACCGACTCCTTTTGATTTATTCCTGCGGCTGTGAAAACCAAGCTTTTTTCCATTCAGTTACAGAAAGATCGATCGATTTAGTTTAACTATTTTCCAGATTTGCTTACGTAGCGGACGAATAGCAGCAGTATTTCTCTCAGTATCGGTGTGTCTTCTATATGTTTGTTAAATGCAACAATGTCGTCTCTTTGTCGTCCTCAGGCACGGACATGACGGTTTTGGTCAGCAGTATCCTCACAATATGGCCTACAGTTCCCATCAGCCCCTTTACCCCCAGCAGCAGGTGGGTGCTCCGGCTCAGGGAAGAGGAAGTGATCGTTGCCTGTATCCATGGTAACGCGTTTGCTTCCCTGCAGGGCTACAAGCGTCCGATGGAGGCCATGTTCCCGGCCGCCAAACGCCACGAGGGCGAGGCATTCGGGGCGCCGCCGTACAGCGCTCAGCAGCCGGACCCTTACGGCCCCTACGGATCAGGAGGTTACGGGGGTCCCGAGCGCCGGCCCGCCCCTGGCCAGTATCAGTATCCGTACAGCCGGGACCGGCAGGGTGGGTTGATGCCTGGGGGCCCCGGGGAGGGCCCACAGCCCAGCTCCTGGCCCCCCAGGACAGATGTGGGCTACACGTACAGCAGGCAGGGTCAGGGGCCCCCGTTTCCTGGTATACACAGAGGGGACGACCAGGAGGGCAGGGCCCCCCAGGACACCCAGTGGGCCCCCAGTCAGCCCCCCTTCCCCCCCCAAACGTCTTCCTCCAGGCAGCCCCCCTCCTCCTTCCAGGCCACGCCCACAATCCAGAATCACGTGACTCGCTCCCAAAGCCCCTCCTCCTTCCCCCGGCCCCCGGTGGGCTCCATGTCCCCCAACGGCCCCCCCTTCCTGTCCTCCGTTAGGAAACCGGGGGTTCCGGTAGTTCCTCCAGCCAATCAGGGGCTCCCCCTTGTTTACAGGGAGGTAACCTTCCCCCCCGGCTCCGTCGAGGCCACGCCCCCCAAGCTGAAACCACGGCGACGGCTCACGGCCAAAGACACAGGTGAGGTCGGCGTCAGACAGGCGTGCCGAGCGGTGGTCAGCCGGGGCTCACTCTGCGCTCTGATTTGTCAGGAACCCCGGAGGCGTGGCGAGTGATGATGTCACTGAAGTCGGGCCTGCTGGCGGAGAGCACCTGGGCGCTGGACACCATCAACATCCTGCTGTACGACGACGCCACCGTGGGCTCCTTCAGCCTGCCCCTGGTGAGGCGCCCTGCCGGTCGCCGTCGCTCCCCAGCCCCCGGAGTTCTCCCCAAAAACTAAAACAATTGTTTCTCGTCTCCCGCAGCTGCCGGGGTTCCTCGAACTCATCGTGGAGTTCTACCGCCGCTGCCTCATCCAGACGTTCGGCATCCTGCAGGAGTACGAGGTCAGGGCCGAGGGCCAGGGGACCCTGCTGGGGGAGCCGCCCGCTTCACCTGAGAAGCTGAAGGAGGAGCAGACGGAGCCCCGTCCCCAACAAGGCAGCAAGTACGACAAGCGGCCCGTCAGGGTGGAGGAGGGCGGGGAGCACTGGGAGGAGGTGGAGCAGCGCTGGGCCGAACTGAACCGACCCAACGGCTTCGTCAGCGGCCTGCTGCACTGGAAGGCCGGAGGAGGAGACTCCACGGCTCACATCCAGACGCACTTCGAGCCCCGGACCGCAGACTTCAGCCCCCCCGACCCGGATGAGGAGGAAGAGGAAGAGGAAGAGGAGCCGCCTGAGAATCAAGGAGGTAAACAGATAAACGTGTTCCGGTGTTTTCTCTCTGCTGCTCTGGCTCGACGGAGCCTGCTGGGTTTGGAAACCTCTGGAGTTTGATTTCAGCATTTTCTGGATAACTTCGGAAAGATAATTATTTATAATCACACCAGGGGTGTAACGGTACAGAAAAATCATGTTTCGGTACGTTTTCGAGAAGAAGAAATACAAATATGACTTCTTCTTTTTTTTACTTAATTGGCATTAAACACAGGTTCTGTTTTTGTGAAATTGTTTTGTTACAATTCCTGAAATTAATATAATCTTATGATTTTGTTGAATGCATAGAACTGAGATTTAATTTGATTGCGTTTATTTTTATAAATAAAAAAGCAGACATAGTACAAGCGGACATAGTTCAAGCAGACAGAGTTCAAGCGGACACAGCCAGAGTAGAAAACAATGTAACCACATTGAAACTATAGATGTTAATGGTTAGAAAGGTTTCAATAATACCCATATTTAGGATAAAACGTGATTAAATCACTTTGCCATTACTGACTCCACAATCTGGAGTCTTCTCTGATTGGATGTTTCTTGTATCCATGGTTTCGTCATCTGTTTTCCATTCAGCTTGATATTGTTTCTGGTGAATCATCCAGTTCAGTGCGGAGTGTGTTATGGACTTTATTGCTGCTGAAAGATGTGTTCACTGACAAAAGTCCTGGTTCGGTCCACCTTTCTTTTTTTAACTGTAGCTGCACGAGAAACCATTCATGTTCCCATAAAACAGAGTTTAGTGATAGCTGGGAGTCCTGCCATCTTTGTTTTGGTGTCACTTTTTAAAGTTTCTGGTCTAAAACCCAGTGAATCAGCCAAATCAGGACGCTTCAGCTTTATGTTGTCATCAAACCCAGTTTGGCTAAAAATGTGTTCTCCAAACAGAGTAATGAAAACCTGTTTCTGATCCCGCAGGTTCGCCGTCTAAGGTCAGAGGTCAGGCTGAGCCCCAGAGTCCCATCAGCCTCCTGGAGGACGAGCCGCGCTGCTGGGACGAGGCGCCGCTGTCCACGGCCGAACCCTGGCAGGACTCTCTGGCCAAGCGCTGCGTCTGCGTCTCCAACATCGTCCGCAGCCTCTCTTTCGTCCCCGGCAACGACGCCGTCCTGGCGAGCCACCCTGGCCTGGTCCTAATCCTTGGCCGCCTGCTGCTGCTGCACCACCGCCACGCGCGGAGGAGACGGGCGCCGCCCGCCTACCAGCGGGAGGAGGAGCGCGGCCTGGGCTGCAGCCGCGACGAGTGGTGGTGGGACTGCCTGGCGGCGCTGCGGGAGAACACCATGGTGACGCTGGCCAACGTTTCGGGCCAGCTGGACCTGTCGTGCTACCCGGAGAACGTCATCCTGCCAATCCTGGACGGCCTGCTGCACTGGATGGTGTGTCCGTCCGCCGAGGCGCAGGATCCCTTCCCCTCGGCCGGCGGCTCGCCGCTTTCGCCCCAGAGGCTCGTCCTGGAGTGTCTCTGCAAGCTGAGCATCCAGGACTGCAACGTGGACCTGCTGCTGGCCACGCCGCCCTTCCGCCGCCAGAGGAAGCTCTTTGCCGCGCTGGTGCGGATGGTGGGCGAGAGGCGGAGCCAGGTGTGCCGGGAGATGGCGGTTGCCGTGCTGTCCAACCTGGCGCGGGGCGACGCCGCAGCAGCGCGGGCCGTCGCCCTGCAGAAGGGCAGCGTGGGAATCCTGATCGGCTTCCTGGAGGACAGCCTGGCCGTGGCCCAGCACCAGCAGTCCGCCGTCTCGGCGCCGCCGCCCGAGCCGCCCAGCGTCAACATGATGTGCCGCGCGGCCAAGGCGCTCCTGGCCGTGGCGAGCGTGGAGGAGAACCGGGCCGAGTTCGTCCTCCACGAGAGCCGGCTGCTGGACATCTCGCTGTCGTCGGTGCTCGACCCGTCGGTGGCCGCCGTCATGTGCGAAGTCCTGTTCAAGCTCAGCCGCTCGTGACGATCAGACCGCCACGGAGCGCGCTCAGTCTGACTCCATTTCTATTTAAAGAACAGACAGAAGTTTTTACGTACGAGAGAAAATCTATAGCATATATAAAGCTCCTCGGCTCCATCCACAGATTTTATTTTATTTAGTTTATTTGGGGTTTTTTAAGTAATTTTAATACAAAAAAAATATTTAATACTTTTAAATTTTTTTATAATTTTTTCTGTCTTATTTTTCTTTATTTTGAACCAAAGTGAGACACGGGGGGGGATGTATTTCTTCTTGTCTCTGTTTGCAGGGGGCGGGGCTTGTTTGATGTGGGCGAAGTCACCGGTTGTAGATAAATGCGTTAAGGTTCAGTCCTTGTCTTTGTTCTGGTGCAATAAGTTTGTTTCGGCCGTGTTTTTATCTTATTTTATTTTAAATGTGAATTTTTAAACCATCAGCAGTTTGACCTTGGAGGTGAAGTGGGCGGAGCTAAAGTTGGCTGCATCCCATTCTGCTTCTACGGACTCTCCTCCTGTAAATAAGCTCCAGCAGAGGGCGCCGGCCACCGCGGCGGACGACGACGATGATCATACCTCAGCTTCAGGGTGCGTTGGATTTGACGGACTTGTACAGGCTGTGGGGGCGGGGTTTCACTGACGCCACTTAAACGGTTGTAAACAAATGTAAAGAGAGAAAAAAAAAATCTGTTTCTTCTGGATGAGATCTTTATATGTTCCACGACACGTCGAAGAATAAACGTACATGAACTCTGGTTGAGCACTGTGAACAGAGCGCCCCCTACGCTTCCTCTTTATAATCCCAGCAGATTGTTCTCGTTCACAGCTTTACGTCACCAAGTTTTTCATCAGGAAAGTCGAGATTTTTAAAAGTTTCAGACAGTAATTGCTTCCGTTTAGTTTACGTCTTTCCTTTGTCTGGTTTTAGAGAGAAAGTACTTATCATTGCATCATTTCTTTTATGTTTTCTCTCCAACACATCAGAGGGTATTTTATTTTTTATCCAGCAGTTCTCCAGCGTTTCTGATGGCTGCATTTTCCTTATCTCAATTTTAATGTACCACCTCAACTTTGGATAACTCTGGTTAGGGAGGACAAAGTGAATTTTATTCATTAGGAGTTGGACATGCAGGACGACAGTAGCCTCTGTGGTCTCTCCAGTTTTTAGTCTACACTTTTAGCACCTAAAGCGGATAGAAAAAGTCGATAAACGGCAGCTTTTTGTGATAAAACCATCATGAAGTTTGATAAAAGTCTCCTAAAACCCCAACAAAGCTGTCGGAAAAAACAAAAATCAGGAATCCGGTCGTTTTAAATTGTAAAATTTACAAATTCAGCTGTTCTGGTCTGATCCTCCTGACATTTGCTGCTTTAGATCTTCCTGCCAAAGCTCTAGTTTGGAGAAAAATCAGAAACTCTGGGTTCAGAGGTGAAGACGTGTGAAACTAAAGAAGGGTTGCAAGACAGATTTCCATTTCATTCAGACCTCATGGATGTTTTCCACAAAACCTCAGGGAAAAAATGTGGTGGTAGCATCGTGCTGAGGAACAACTATGATGTGTTTTAAGAACGCTTGATTCGAAGAGCGTGTTGTTCTTCAGCATCGCAGAGAGACGGATCCAAACCAACTTCGTGAAGAGGCTGAGGCAGATGTGAGAACAAACTGACGGATAATCCGTCTGGGAAGCGTGTCGACGGGACGATCAAAAGGTGCTTCAAGTGTTAGTTTACAGGTGAGTGCTCTTTTTCAGGTTAAATGTCACATTAAAGGTGGAAAACCGTGTGAAACGACTCATTTACAAATCACAAAAACCTGTTATTTCCCACCGTAGGTCCTGCAGGTTTTCCATTTTTGTTCTGCTTGAACAAACGGGTCGACTGCAGAACTTGTGGACATAATTCAGCTTCGGTTTAGGTGGATTGGAACAGAAATAAAAATATACAGGAGATGAAATCTGGCAGATTGGACTCAATCGCATCGGTTATAAGGAATCTAGTTTACCAGGCGTGAAACAAATCTGGACTTCCAAGTTGGGGGAAAAAATCTTCTTTGGCGCCCCCATCAGGCTGAAATGTTCATTAAAAGCACATTTATGAAGCTCATTTCTTTTACTAAAAAACAATAAAATAAATTGAAGCTTAACAGGATGGGACTCTACAACCAAAATAAAGATTGGAGTGGTATATTTCTGCTCGAAAAGTGCATAAAGTTAAAGATTAATGTTACATATTTGGAAGGGAGAAAAAAACATGAAAAATGTCTATCAAAGTCATTTATTCATCAGAAAACAAGAAATTTCCTCAAGTAAAGACACATTTGCAGTATCTAAACTTGATTTTTGGAAGTCCGAAATTTGCAAGAAAAAAAAATTCATAGATTTATATAAAAATATTACTTTTTTTTATTATTCTAGAAAATCTGACTTCCGGATGTCAGAATATATCTTAGAATACCAAAAACGTTTACTTTAACTTCTATTTTAATTTTTCTATAGGAGACTTGAGAAAAATCTCACAGGTCAGAAAATTCAGAAAAGATTCAGTTAACAGTAAAGATGCATAAAACAGACAAAACTTTCAGCAGCTGAAAGTTTTTTTTCACTTTTTAACAGCCTTTTTAAATTGAGTAAAAAAAAAACGGTTTCCAGTAACAATACGGTGGCCTTCTCAGGACATTTTTCTCTTCTCGATCAGAGCAGCTGAAGAAGTTTTACATTAAAGAAGCTCCAACAAATATGTCGCCTTGGTTTCATCCAAAAGGTTAAATAAATTTCTGCTGTAGCGGCGTATTTTCTGAGCTCCCATCGAATGTTTTCCTGAAATCCTCAAACAGAAACAGAAAATAACTTATTCGGTTACAGTTTCACAACTTTTAAATATTTTCATTTACATTTGGTGACTGTTCTGGTTCCAGCATCTGTAAACGCTCGGAAATGGAAAACGAAGGTCGGTTCCGTCTGGCTGAGCTCGGCTTTCAGCCTGGACCAGAACCAGCAGCAAACTGCCGTAAGGGTCCGTTTCCATTTCTGGGGTTTTTGTTTTAAAGTCTCTGGCTGATCCCAGACCGTCATTTGGACCGGAACACGGCGTCCCAGTCCAGCGGCTCTGATCCGGCCGCCGCCTCCGGGTTCTTCGGGATGGCCGGGAAGAACGACTGCATCTTCTGCCTGAACTCGGCCAGCTGGAAGAGAGACGAGGACGAGCTCTGTCATTTTTCTGAATTTTACTGACTTTTATCCAAGAAAACTTTTACAAATGTACTCTTTAAACTTCTTAAAATATTATAAACTTCTCCACCAAATTCACAATTTTCTAGATATTTTTTCCAACCTTCTTGACTGGGAAATGTATTTGTAGGGTAGATGAAACCGAACGTACGCTGTGCACGCCGAGAGCTTTCCACACGCTGATGCTGAGCAGACCGACTCCACACCAGGCGAACACGGAGCCCCAGCCCAGAGCCCTGAGGGCCAGAGAGGCCCCGGTCTCGGGGGCCGCCGCCGTCGCTGCAACACCCTGCATAGATTTCATTTATTTACATATATATATATATATATACATACACTACCGTTCAAAAGTTTGGGGTCACCCAAACAATTTTGTGTTTTCCATGAAAAGTCACACTTATTCACCACCATACGTTGTGAAATGAATAAAAAATAGAGTCAAGACATTGACAAGGTTAGAAATAATGATTTTTATTTGAAATAAGATTGTTTTTACATCAAACTTTGCTTTCATCAAAGAATCCTCCATTTGCAGCAATTACAGCATTGCAGACCTTTGGCATTCTAGCTGTTAATTTGTTGAGGTAATCTGGAGAAATTGCACCCCACGCTTCTAGAAGCAGCTCCCACAATTTGGATTGGTTGGATGGGCACTTCTTGCGTACCATACGGACAAGCTGCTCCCACAACAGCTCAACGGGGTTCAAATCTGGTGACTGCGCTGGCCACTCCATTACCGATAGAATACCAGCTGCCTGCTTCTTCTCTAAATAGTTCTTGCACAATTTCGAGGTGTGTTTTGGGTCATTGTCCTGTTGTAGGATGAAATTGGCTCCAATCAAGCGCTGTCCACTGGGTATGGCATGGCGTTGCAAAATGGAGTGATAGCCTTCCTTATTCAGAATCCCTTTTACCCTGTACAAATCTCCCACCTTACCAGCACCAAAGCAACCCCAGACCATCACATTACCTCCACCATGCTTAACAGATGGCGTCAGGCATTCTTCCAGCATCTTTTCAGTTGTTCTGCGTCTCACAAACGTTCTTCTTTGTGATCCAAACACCTCAAACTTGGATTCATCCGTCCACAGCACTTTTTTCCAGTCTTCCTCTGTCCAATGTCTGTGTTCTTTTGCCCATCTTAATCTTTTTCTTTTATTGGCCAGTCTCAGATATGGCTTTTTCTTTGCCACTCTGCCCTGAAGCCCAGAATCCCGCAGCCGCCTCTTCACTGTAGATGTTGACACTGGTGTTTTGCGGGTACTATTTAATGAAGATGCCAGTTGGGGACCTGTGAGGCGTCTGTTTCTCAAACTAGAGACTCTAATATACTTATCTTCTTGCTCAGTTGTGCAACGCGGCCTCCCACTTCTTTTTCTACTCTGGTTAGAGCCTGTTTGTGCTGTCCTCTGAAGGGAGTAGTACACACCGTTGTAGGAAATCTTCAATTTCTTAGCAATTTCTCGCATGGAATAGCCTTCATTTCTAAGAACAAGAATAGACTGTCGAGTTTCAGATGAAAGTTCTCTTTTTCTGGCCATTTTGAGCGTTTAATTGACCCCACAAATGTGATGCTCCAGAAACTCAATCTGCTCAAAGGAAGGTCAGTTTTGTAGCTTCTGTACCGAGCTAAACTGTTTTCAGATGTGTGAACATGATTGCACAAGGGTTTTCTAATCATCAATTAGCCTTCTGAGCCAATGAGCAAACACATTGTACCATTAGAACACTGGAGTGATAGTTGCTGGAAATGGGCCTCTATACACCTATGTAGATATTGCACCAAAAACCAGACATGAGCTAGAATAGTCATTTACCACATTAGCAATGTATAGCGTGTGTTTCTTTAAAGTTAAGACTAGTTTAAAGTTATCTTCATTGAAAAGTACAGTGCTTTTCCTTCAAAAATAAGGACATTTCAATGCGACCCCAAACTTTTGAACGGTAGTGTATATATATATATATATATATATATATATATACATATATTGTTTTTGCTCTCTCAAACAACCAATGAGGGTCCAGAGACTGTAACCATGGCGATGCTAAAATACATTAAAAATGCATTTCCGTTTGGTTAAAACCGACCCGAAGCACTGCCGACGCTTCACAGGAAACTAAATGACCAAATACAGACAGAAGTCGGGAATCATCCAATCAGATCTCTGCTCAGGGAACATGTGACCCCTGTTGTGTAAACCCCTCACATTTCAACAAGCTGGTCCCAAAAACTGTGGGGCCCCCAAATCTTTATCTACTGATGTTTGGGGTTACTTTGGCTCCTGAATCTTTGCTTTTTGTATAAACTGGTCCCTTGACCCCTTTATCTGTCACATTTTGGCCCCTTGACTCCTTGATCTGTCCTATTTTGGCCCCTTGACTCCTTGATCTGTCACATTTTGGGCCATTGACTCCTTTACCTTTCCTATTTTGGCCCCATTGACTCCTTTACCTTTCCTATTTTGGCCCCTTGACTCCTTTACCTTTCCTATTTTGGCCCCTTGACTCCTTGATCTGTCCTATTTTGGCCCCTTGACTCCTTGATCTGTCACATTTTGGCCCCATTGACTCCTTGATCTGTCCTATTTTGGCCCCTTGACTCCTTGATCTGTCACATTTTGGCCCATTGACTCCTTTACCTTTCCTATTTTGGCCCCTTGACTCCTTGATCTGTCCTATTTTGGCCCCTTGACTCCTTGATCTGTCACATTTTGGCCCCATTGACTCCTTGATCTGTCACATTTTGGCCCCTTGACTCCTTGATCTGTCCTATTTTGGCCCCTTGACTCCTTGATCTGTCACATTTTGGCCCATTGACTCCTTTACCTTTCCTATTTTGGCCCCATTGACTCCTTTACCTTTCCTATTTTGGCCCATTGACTCCTTTACCTTTCCTATTTTGGCCCATTGACTCCTTTACCTTTCCTATTTTGGCCCCATTGACTCCTTTACCTTTCCTATTTTGGCCCCTTGACTCCTTTACCTTTCCTATTTTGGCCCCATTGACTCCTTTACCTTTCCTATTTTGGCCCCATTGACTCCTTTACATTTCCTATTTTGGCCCCATTGACTCCTTTACCTTTCCTATTTTGGCCCCTTGACTCCTTTACCTTTCCTATTTTGGCCCCATCGACTCCTTTACCTTTCCTATTTTGGCCCCTTGACTCCTTGATCTGTCCTATTTTGGCCCCTTGACTCTTGATCTGTCACATTTTGGCCCATTGACTCCTTGATCTGTCCTATTTTGGCCCCTTGACTCCTTGATCTGTCCTATTTTGGCCCCTTGACTCCTTGATCTGTCCTATTTTGGCTTGACTCCTTTACCTTCCTATTTTGGCCCCTTGACTCCTTTACCTTTCCTATTTTGGCCCATCGACTCTTTACCTTTCCTATTTTGGCCCCTTGACTCCTTGATCTGTCCTATTTTGGCCCCTTGACTCTTTGATCTGTCCTATTTTGGCCCCTTGACTCCTTTACCTTTCCTATTTTGGCCCCTTGACTCCTTGATCTGTCCTATTTTGGCCCATTGACTCCTTTACCTCTCCTATTTTGGCCCATTGACTCCTTTACCTCTCCCATTTTGGCCCCTTGACTCCTTGATCTGTCCTATTTTGGCCGATTGACTCCTTGACATGTCCTATTTTGGCCCCATTGACTCCTTTACCTTTCCTATTTTGGCCCCATTGACTCCTTTACCTTTCCTATTTTGGCCCCATTGACTCCTTTACATTTCCTATTTTGGCCCCATTGACTCCTTTACCTTTCCTATTTTGGCCCCATTGACTCCTTTACCTTTCCTATTTTGGCCCCTTGACTCCTTTACCTTTCCTATTTTGGCCCCATTGACTCCTTTACCTTTCCTATTTTGGCCCCATTGACTCCTTTACATTTCCTATTTTGGCCCCATTGACTCCTTTACCTTTCCTATTTTGGCCCCTTGACTCCTTTACCTTTCCTATTTTGGCCCCTTGACTCCTTGATCTGTCCTATTTTGGCCGATTGACTCCTTGACATGTCCTATTTTGGCCCCTTGACTCCTTTACCTTTCCTATTTTGGCCCCTTGACTCCTTGATCTGTCCTATTTTGGCCCCTTGACTCCTTGATCTGTCACATTTTGGCCCCATTGACTCCTTGATCTGTCCTATTTTGGCCCCTTGACTCCTTGATCTGTCCTATTTTGGCCCCTTGACTCCTTGATCTGTCCTATTTTGGCCCCTTGACTCCTTTACCTCTCCTATTTTGGCCCCTTGACTCCTTTACCTTTCCTATTTTGGCCCCATCGACTCCTTTACCTTTCCTATTTTGGCCCCTTGACTCCTTGATCTGTCCTATTTTGGCCCCTTGACTCTTTGATCTGTCCTATTTTGGCCCCTTGACTCCTTTACCTTTCCTATTTTGGCCCCTTGACTCCTTGATCTGTCCTATTTTGGCCCATTGACTCCTTTACCTCTCCTATTTTGGCCCATTGACTCCTTTACCTCTCCCATTTTGGCCCCTTGACTCCTTGATCTGTCCTATTTTGGCCGATTGACTCCTTGACATGTCCTATTTTGGCCCCTTGACTCCTTTACCTTTCCTATTTTGGCCCCTTGACTCCTTGATCTGTCCTATTTTGGCCCCTTGACTCCTTTACCTCTCCTATTTTGGCCCCATCGACTCCTTTACCTTTCCTATTTTGGCCCCTTGACTCCTTGATCTGTCATATTTTGGCCCCTTGACTCTTTGATCTGTCCTATTTTGGCCCCTTGACTCCTTTACCTTTCCTATTTTGGCCCCTTGACTCCTTTACCTCTCCCATTTTGGCCCCTTGACTCCTTTACCTCTCCCATTTTGGCCCCTTGACTCTTTGATCTGTCCTATTTTGGCCCCTTGACTCCTTTACCTCTCCTATTTTGGCCCCTTGACTCCTTTATCTGTCCTATTTTGGCCCCATTAGCTCCTTGATCTGTCGTATTTTGGTCCCAGACTCTTTGGCCCCCTACATGGGCCCTTGTCATTTTGGACCTCTAACTCCCTGCTACACTTGGGGCCCCTGACTGGCCACCCCTCAGCTGATGCAGGATTGGATGAGCACCAACATTAAATCAGGAACAGGGATGAGGATTTAATTTCTAGGAATAATGACTCCCTGATGTTTTCTTGGCTCCTTCCTCCCAGTTTGTTTTTGTTCTGACGCGTTTCTGAGAAACGACCAGAACATTTGGTGATTCTGAGCTTCTGGTTCTGAACCGTTCCTGATAAAAGAGCGTTAGCGAAGCAGCAGGGGCCTCCAGCTCAAATTAAATCAGAGAGCAGCTATAGACAACAAAGACCGCTCTGTGACGGGAATAGAACCGCGGAACAGCCAGCGGATTGTTCTGCCCTGACCCGGCCCACTCCGGCACAACGCCTTCTTCTCAGAACCGCCGTCGGGTCCCGAGTCAGGAGGGACGGCAGACGTCATCCTTCCACAAACGCCTCTTTCGCTCTTCAAACCGAATTACCGGGAAGGTTCTGAGCTTGTTTGCGTTCCGGTTCCGGCCCAGTTTTACCTTGCTGAACCACTCCGGGCTCCGCTTCTTGGCCAGCGCCAACGTGGAGCCGAACCCCGCCACCATCCCCGCCGACGCCACCGTGGTCAGGAACGCCGCACCTGCAAACAGGAAGTCAGCTGAGCGGTGATGTGGACGGGCGTCGGTTCTATGAGCAGAGTGGACCCAAGCTTAGGGGCCCCAAACCCATCCGGGGCCCCCCAAATTTATGAAAAGTGAATATAAGTCAATTTGATTTCAGTGTAGATTATTTAAACTCAACTGTTTAAATTTGTGTCTAGTAACTAGGCAAGTTTCTTTGAAACAAATTTTATAATAAAAACTTTATTAAAATGCTATTTTTATTTTTTAAATTTAACAAAAAAAAATACATTTAAATGAATAAAAATATTTTTTGTACCTTTTAATTTTTAAAAAAACGTTCATTATATTTAAAACTTTTAATTAAATAAAAATAAGATGTAAAATTACTTTTTAATATTTATTGATTGATTGTGTTACCATGGTTACAATCTGATGCTTTAGTTTTGACCTGTCGATTTTGTTTGAGCTTCAGATTATCTAAAATAATACTAACAAAAACGTCTGATTTTTAGGATTAGACCAAATCTTGATTGAAAGCTGTTATTGTGGGTAGGGGGCGCCACTGAGTCAAAATCAGCTGAAGGCCCCATAAAACTTTGGGACGGCCCTATTTTGACTGATTAATGTGTGATTTATGTATTATTTGTTTGTTAAACAGCTTGACAAACAACAAGAACGGATCAAAACACAAATCCAGAACAAAGTTGTAGAAGTACATAAGAAAGGAAACAATATTGAAATTCTAATTATTTGAAATATATTTGTAATGAAGCCAGCTAAGTTCTTCTAGCTTTTTAATTAATTAAAACTTTTCCAAGTTTCAGTATAGATTCTTAAATCGGGATACATTGCGGCTTTTACCATTTACACTTATGAATGTGGAATCTACCATAAACTCAATAAGATCTTTATCTCTACAGAAAATAATATCCTTTAACGGTAGTTTAATAACATCAAAGCATAGTAAAATAAAATGTATTTCATACCAAAAATATATTACAACTCTACGTATTTATTAATAAAAGACTTTTTAGGAAATTATTATTTTGAAATGAACTTCTTGTTAGTGACCATGTATTTATGATCGATCAACTGCTATATAAAACAGGAATTTCATCAAATAATTTGTTGTAAAAAAAAAATTCCTCCAGGAATTAGTCTGTGACAGTTGTGTTGTTTTACATCATTAGCTAACAGGGTTATAAAAAGGGAATAAAATGTGTATTAATTTTAATTATAGTCCAGATCTGCTCTCATAATCCTGGACCACTGAATGACCGCAAGGTGCAAAACAACACCCCCCATCATCACACCTCCACCACCGTGCTGTGCAGAGGAGACATTAACTATCTTTCAATCTGTGACATTTGTCTCTTTGGGGGAGCCCAGTGGAACCGGTTTTGTGTCTCAGTGAGTAAACCACCAGCAGAACCGTCGGGGACTCTTCGATAGAGCCATCCCTAAACAGGTCGGTGACCTCTGACCCCTGCGGACAGCAGCAGGCGACGTTCACCTTAAATAGGCCGATTTCTGACTGGAGTTAGGCGGCAGTGGCTCGGTTTCGGTTAAACCCCACGTCGCCTAACAACTCCCCCGTCCCGCTCACCTTTTAACGCCTGCAGTTTGTCCTCTTCGCCAGCAGCACCGTCCTTTGGGACGCCAGCAGCGTCTCCAGCAACATCCGCGGCCGTCATGCTGATCCGGTCCGTTTCTGTAAAGTCTCCGGGTACAAACACTGAAGAGGAACGATTTTATTAAAGCGAATTAGAAAAGAAATATGAAACCTGCGGTGACCTCGCTGGACATGTACTATAAATTTTATTTTCACTACGTTTTTAAGTCAACATTTTAACAAGAAGAGAGGAGGAGACGGAATCCTGAGCTAAAGATAGTTTGTTCGGTTTTATTAAGCCGGATACGGAAACGAAGCGGTCTCACTTCGATACAAATAAATTAACAACTTGACTTTAAAAATATATTTTACTTATGCAAAACCGTTATAAAAACCAACGCAACGATGAAGACAGTACATATAATTTAACTGTTTTCTAGTAAAAACGAATTTTATAAGATGATGTGATAGATTAGTAAAAGTAAAAAATGAGGATCCGAACAGACAATAAATTAATCACCGACTGTTTTAGTTTATTTTGACCTTTAAGGTTTGAAACAAGCTGCCATCATAAGGTCTGGAAATTCTGGAAGGTTCCATAAATAATGTGGATTAACAATTACAAGAAGGGGCTTTTTTTCTAAATAATTGTTCATAAAATTCAAATTAAAACATGTTTTTATTTATACTCCTTCTACATCGGTCCGTCCTTTCAAGAAATTGCTCCCATTTCATGTTTTTATTGACATGATGGGGAAAACCTGACAGACAGAACCGAGGTAAAACACTTATGATGGTTTATTAGGCCTCATATGTGTGTGGTAACTAGTTGCATTTACCTAGTTACATGTACTTGAGTAACTATTTGGAAACAATGTACCTTTAGGAGTAGTTTTGCTATGTCATATTTAACACTTTTGCTTGAATTTTTATGAATTTTTTTATGTTGCATTATGAGTTCAAATAAGTGTGTATGAAAACACCATAAATTATACCTGGAAGCACTTTTTATCTGTTTCTAATATATATATATATTTTCATTTCTTAGTGTAAGTATTGGGATTATATTTAAAAAATATTTTTTTTTCTGCTTAAAAGTGTTATTTTGTAATGAAGTTATTTATTTCTGGTTTTTAGTGTATTTAAAAAACAAAAATTTGGCCATAATTATATATTTTTTTGTCCGTCAGATGACAATAAAAAAAGAAATTAGATCAGACGTTACTCCTCAACCAAGTAGTTAGTTTATTATCGTTTTTGGTTTTATTTACACCTAATTTAACCGATACCATAAAATGATACTTGAAATGTGAAAACTACAATAATTTCACACAAAAAAATTATTTTCTACTTGAAATGTTATTTTTGCCGTCATTGTTTTATTAATATTTTATCTTTTTTTTTTCTAATTCACAATTTTTTTTGTAACAAGCAGAGGAGAAAATAAAACAAATCTTCCGATTTATTTAAATCTCTTGCTTGTGGTAGAAGTATCAACATGGGTACTCGGTATCAGCAAGTACTCAGATCCAAGTATCGGTATCGTACTGGTTAGAAAAACGTGGCATCGTTGCATTCCTAGTTTTATTAGTTTTACTTTACATGTTTCTTCTAGTCAAATTTGTTACTTTCCTATAAATTGTTTTTTTTTCATTTTAGTCTTCAGAACTGGCACATAACTTTTTGTCCAATTACTTTATTTTTAAATAATTTATAATGATTTTTTTTATTTTAAAATATTAAACCATATATTATGAGTTAAATGTTTTAGTAGCGTTTTGACCAAATACTTTTGGATTACAATATTGTACTCGTGTAAAAAATACCTTAAAGTAGCGCTACTCTTACTTTGGGTGCTCTGCATTCTATTAAGCCCTCAGTTTTGACTGAAAGGCTTGAACTTAATGTGTCTATTTTGTTTTGGGGTTTTGCTCTTCTGCGTAGTGATGCATCTTGCTAGTCATAGAGGATCCGGATGCTCTTCACCTCCTCCTCCTCATCAACTTCATCATCATCCTTCTTCTTTTCTCAGACATCGGAACGCCCGGTTCCGCTCCTGCTGACGGAGCTGGATCACCTGGATCAGAACTGACACCGGTTCACCTGGTGTGGGTTTATACTGGGTCAGGAGAACTGATCCGGTACCAGACTCTGTTTGGTTACAGGATACCTTATTTATAAAAAATAATAAAACATTTTCGCTTTTCTTTGGGTTCGTGATGGAGGAGCGGGCGCGAGGATTCTGGTTGGCCGCAGACCCGCGCGCACACCTGTGATTGTCCGTTCATCTCCGCCCGCACGCGCGCCCTCACCTGTCAGGACTCATGTCTCATCAGGTCCAGCGCGCGGTTCCGGACGGACCGGGCCGGTACGACCTGATCTGTACCCGCAGCAGCAGCTGCTCCTCCCCCGACGCCCCCGGATCGGAGCCGCCCTCCTGCGCCGGGCACGGCGGCCGAAACCCCCGCAAGAAGTGGCAGGTGTTCCCGGGGAGGAACCGGTTCTACTGCGACGGGCGGATCATGATGGCGAAACAGACCGGAGTTTTCTACCTCACCATGGTTCTGATCCTCCTCACCAGCGGCCTCTTCTTCGCCTTCGAGTGAGTCACGCTTTTTTATTTTTAAGTTTATATCAAAACTCTTTAAATGTTCCCCAAAAACGAGGATTATGATCCTTAAACCTTTCAAAGCGAAGAGTTGGGACTTAATCTCTCTGGGGACGGATGAAGCTCCAGGTGGACCAGATGTTTGACCTCAAAGTCCAGAAGAATCAAGTTGTTTCAGAACCGGGATCCAACAGGAGCTTCAGATTCCTTCATGTGGCCCCTGGCTCAATGGCTCCTGTTATTTTCTCATCCCGATTGTTTGGCCACTTATGGGCAAATTAACAATTTTGGCCCCTGAATAATTGGTAAATTTACACTTGGGCCGCTAACCTGTTGCTAATTAACATCCCAGGCCCCTGACTTGTTGGTAATTCGAATTCTTGGCCCCTTACTTGGTTATTAGCATTATGGGTTCCTAACTTGTTGTTATTAACATTCCTGCGCCTGACTTGTTGGTAATTAACATTCTGAGTCCTTGACTTGTTGTTATTTACTAGTTCAGGCCCCTGATATTTGGTAATTAGTATTATGGGCCCCTGATTTATTGGTAATTAACATTCTGGGTCCTTGACTTGTTGTTATTTACTAGTTCAGGCCCCTGATATTTGGTAATTAGTATTATGGGCCCCTGATTTATTGGTAATTAACATTCTGGGTCCTTGACTTGTTGTTATTTACTAGTTCAGGCCCCTGACTTATTTGTAATTAGCATTATGGATCCCTGACTTGTTGGTTATTAACATTCCCGGCCCCTGACTTGTTATTTACTAATTCTGGCCCCTGATTTTTGGTAATTAGTATTATGGGCCCCTGATTTATTGGTAATTTGCATTCTGTGCCCCTGACTTGTTGGTAATTAGCATTATGGGTCCCTGACTTGTTGTTATTTACTAGTTCAGGCCCCTGATATATGGTAATTAGTATTATGGGCCCCTGACTTATTTGTAATTAGCATTATGGATCCCTGACTTGTTAGTTATTTGCTTTCTGGGCCCCTGACTTCTTGGTAATTAGCATTATGGGCCCCGTACCCTCCGATCTTATTTCAGTTCTTTTAGCCTCCTACATCTTAAACCCCAAACTGGGTGCCATGTTGTCCCATGCGTCGTTGGACTCCAACACCTTCCCCTCCCTGCACCTGATTTCATATCTGGCCCCTGACACTTCGGGCCCCTGACTTCTGCTGCTGATTTCTGGCTTCTAGCCCTTCATTGTGTTTGGTTTTGAGGCCCCTGGCTTATTGACGCCTTTGATAGCTTCTCAATCTTTGCCTTTCATCACTTCACTCCCCTTAATGTCTGTCTTTATGTTTTTGGCCCCCGACTTTTTGGCCCCCACCTTTTAATGAAACCAGTTGGCTCTCTCCTCACGGTTTTGTGTTTGCAACGGTGGCCTGTGATTGGTCCAGACCGTCAGAACTGTCTCTTTGTGTCCTCAGCTGTCCCTACCTGGCGTCCCACCTGAGTCCGGCCATCCCGGCCTTCGGCGCCGTCCTCTTCGTCTTCGTGATGGGGATGCTGTTCAGGGCCAGCTTCAGCGACCCCGGCGTCCTGCCCAGAGCCACGCCGGACGAGGCCGCGGACCTGGAGAGGCAGATCGGTAACCATGGAGACCGAAGTGTTTCTCCAGTCTCTGTTGGTTTTGTGCAGAAGTCTTGAGTCAGGCCTCCAGGACTTTCTGACTGAACCTCAACGTCTTAATGGGTAGTTTTACGGGAAGGTTTGTGCTTGGACATTAGCGCCTCCTCCTCCTCCTCGCTGTCAGTGAGTCACATGTCGTCTCGTCTCTCTTGGAAATCTTTCTGCAGAAACCAAGCGTCACAGTCTGAGCTCTCTGGTCTATTTGTGGAAGTTATTCCCCGATTTTCTTCTTGATGTTTGAGAGACGGAGCCGTCAGCTGGGACTCTGAGACGGATCCAGACACGGAGGAGGAGGAAGAAGCAGCTTCACTGTTTCTTTCTCTACTTGACCAAACTCTATGATTTATATTCTCCATTAGGGATGTGTAATTCAATTCAGTTCAGTTTATTTATACGGCGCCAAGTCATAACAGATGTCATCTCAAGGCCTTTTACAAGAAAAGTCATTCCAATACAATTATACAAACATTCCAATCAGTTAAGAGTTTTCTACTGGAGGAATTCCAGCAGATTAGTGACGTGAGGTTGTGCCCGGATCATGCAGACTCCAACCACAAAAATCCCTCGGCAATCCCTCATACTGAGCAAGCATGTAGCGACAGTGGAGAGGAAAAACTTCCCTTTAACAGGAAGAGACCTACAAGCGGTCATCTGCCACAAACTACCGTCTGGGAGGTTTGAGAAGACAGAGCAGAGACACAAAAGGAACTCATGTAAAAGTACTTTCTATATTAAAGAAAGTAAAAAGTCACTTGGAGCATCATCTTAATTAATGCTCCTGGACAGGAGGTTTCTAATTTTAGCATTATTCCGAAGGTGAAGGAACTGAATCACCTGCTGCTTTTTAATATGGGATTTAAATGTCATCTCTTGATAAAAAATTACTCTAAGGTTCTTTACATTATTACCAGAGGCCAAATTAATGCTATCCAGATGAAGTGATTCGCCTAGCAGCTTCTTTTTTAAAGCATCTGGTCCAAAGACAACAACTTCTGTCTTGTCTGAATTGAAAAGAAGAAAGTTTAGAGTCATCCAGGTTTTAACGTCTTCCAGACATGCTTGTAATCTATATAACTGATTGGTTTCATCATTCAGCATAAATTCATTCCATAATGTCTAATTATTTTACCAATTTCAAAGATATGTATAGTAAAGAGAATCGGTCCAAGCACAGAACCCTGTGGTACTCCACAAGTAACTCTTGAATGTGAAGAAGATTTATCATTGACATGAACAAACTGGAATCTGTGAGACAGATATGATGTAAACCAGCCTAGTGCTGTTCCCTTGATCCCTACAATAAGTCCGAGCCTTTCTAAGAGAGTATCATGATCGACTGTTTCAAAAGCAGCACTGAGATCTAATGAGACCAGAACAGTCACAAATCCATTATCTGAGACCATTAGAATATCATTAGTAACTTTTACCAGTGCTATGATGAGCTCTAAAACCTGACTGAAATTCTTCAAACAGGTTGTCGCTGTTTAGATGCTCACATATACTTGATTAGCAACTATTTTCTCAAGAATTTCGGACTAGAAAGGAAGGTTAGATATAGGTCTGTAGTTAGCTAAGTCATCTTGATCCAGGCAGGGTTTCTTAAGTAAAGGTTTAATTACAGAAGCATTTAGTTCCTGTGGTGCCTAACAATTTTACCAATTGGAAGCATATATATATATATATATATATATATATATATATATATATATATATATATATAAAAAACAATTGGTCCAAGCACAGAACCCTGTGGTACTCCACAAGTAACCGCTGAATCTGAAGGTATACTGCAATATATTGTGATACTATGAGAACGACTATACAGTATGTTGTGATGCGTTCATCCATCGATTTTCCTGTATTTTATATCTGAGGAGGAGCCTAGCTTCCCTCCAGAGGAAGACATTCCAGTCAAATTTTTGCATTTCCTCTCCGTATTTGACTTTATTTATGACCCCTCATTTTAAGGTTCAGTTAAAACTCAGCAGCGACGAACTCTTTCCTAACCTGCTTCATGTTTTTTTTTTCTCCAGACTCGACTGGATGCTCGAAGCCTCCGCCTCGCATCAGAGAGGTCCTCATCAACGGTCAGACGGTCAAGCTGAAGTACTGCTTCACCTGCAAGATCTTCCGGCCGCCTCGGGCGTCGCACTGCGGCCTCTGTGACAACTGTGTCGGTCAGTGGGTCGTTTTAGCTCCAGTTGTTGTGTTTTTGCAAAACAATTCAGCGTGTTCCTGTTTTCTCTTATTTTCAGGCACGAATTTTCCATCTTAGTCCAAATAATTCAGTAAAAAGTCATGTTTGTCCAGGCTGTTTTCTGCGCTAATGTGGAGTTTCTCATTCCTGCAGAGCGTTTCGACCATCACTGTCCCTGGGTGGGGAACTGCGTCGGACGGAGGAACTACCGCTTCTTCTACTTCTTCATCCTCTCCCTCTCCTTCCTCACCATCTTCATCTTCGCCTTCGTCGTCACACACGTCGTCCTCAGTGAGTAACACAGGAGTTACAGATAGAGGGAGATCTTTGACCATTCCTCTTTGCACATAAACGTGGGATTAAACTACCAAATCGTTCAGACAAACTAGCCTTCCATGTTTTTGTTATAATTCAGTATAACATGGGTTTTTCTTACCATCCTCGACTTTTTGATGACTGTTAGCTCTATCCGAAGCTGGAAAATGTCCCAGGAAATCGTCCAGAATCTGTCATCTTTCTTTCTTTTTCCTGGAGAAAAGCCCAGTAAAATTTAAACTGAAAACTTAACGGGACCGAGTATAGAACCCTGAGGAACTCCAGGCTGTTGCTGAAAACTGATACAAATAACCTTCTGTTTTGGATGATCCTTCTTAATTTTTATTTGTCTTATCCATATTTTCTTGTTTCCTTTTTTCGGTATATAAGTGTTTTAACTTGTCGAATTGTTTTGTTTCCACTAAACCAGGCGTCTGAAAGCAGCAGCGTTGGTTCTGGGGGATTTTTCTCCAGTCAATCTGCGTCAGGCCGTTAAAGTTGTTTATCTGGCCTGAAGCTCCTGACTCCAGAGCTGTGAGGCTCGTTAACAACCAGCAGACTGTCTCAGATAAACTCATGTTTTCTTCTGAGCGCTCCTTGTTTTCTGTTTTTCTTTTTCTAGCAGCGCGGCTATAAAAAGCTCCTGACTTTGATCTGTATGAAAGCCACTTCCAATGTCTGACGCCTCTACTTCTCCTGTGTCTTCGCTGACTGTTAGGTTCATTCCCAACACCGTATCAGCTTAACTGCACAAGAAAGACACAGAGAATTGTTTAAATTATACTTGCAAGGAGAGTGACCCAGAGACTGCTTTCAGTTACAATCTCCAACTCACTCTGAAGCAGTCTCTGCTCTCCAGGCATTTTATTCGTTTAGGATACCCTAGTTACATAAAGGTTTGTCTGCTGAGGGAAGGGTAAAGGTGTTTTCAGCCAAACCTTGCACACAGTAATCATAGCATGAACAAAGGGAATATTGATTTCTCGTTAAAGAACACACTATGGTTGCAGCCGTCCCCACAATGCTCTCAATCTTCCTGATTGAGTTATTTGCTGACACATGTTAAGTAGAGCTTCACACTGTCATGAGGAAAACAGCTGCACGTTGCTTCATCCTGCACACAAGAGCAATTTAACACAGCACTTCTAATAATGGACAGTTAAAGGGTGAATAAAATATTTACAAGATAACTCCAACACTGACTTAGAGTCGTTGTCTGTTAGCCTAGACTGATGTGTTAATCACAGAAAAATTCAAGCTTTAAAATATTTCTGTGATTGTTGTTTTCCTGCATTAGCCAGTTTTTTCTTTCTTTCTTTCTTTCTTTCTTTCTTTTCAACTCGCTGACATTTGACCTTTTTTATCCATCAACTCATTGAGTCCTGTTTTCTCTAATTATGATAGCTGTGGGGAATTTTTATAGAATGAGCTACAAAACATTTAACAAATTGGGTGTTCCTAACGTCCATGATATTTTTATACATATAAAGAAATACTTTACAGGATACAAACAAATTAAAAGGCTTCAGTAGCTGAAAAAAGTGAGGAGAGAGAGCAACGACGCGGGAAATGTGGGGGACATGTTCCCTGCATTTGTTACGTTCTTGACTGAATTACAAATATTTGATAAAAGTATTCTGAATTACACGTCTTTACACAACTATTCCCTATTGTAGACTTAACAAATAAGGTTGTAATAATAAGATGGATGGATGTTGGTCGGTTTATGGATGGATGGATGGATGGATGGATGGATGGTTTATCGATGGATGAATGGATGGCTGAATGGATGGTTTATCGATGGATGTTTGTTGGTTTATGGTTCGACGAAGAGATGGATGGATGGATGATGGATGGACGAATGGATGTATGGTTTATCGATGGACGGCTGGACGAATGGATGGATGGTTTATGGATGGATGGATGGCTGGATGGATGGATAGATGTTGGTTGGTTTATGGATGGATGAAAAAATGGATGGATGGTTTATCAATGGATGGATGATGGATGAACAAATGGATGGATGGTTTATGGATGGATGGATGGATGATGGATGGACAAATGGATGGATGGTTTATCGATGGATGGATGGATGGATGGTTTATGGATTTATGGATGGATGGTTTATCGATGGATGGATGGTTTATCGATGGATGGATGGATGGATGGTTTATGGATGGATGGATGGCTGGATGGATGGATAGATGTTGGTTGGTTTATGGATGGATGAAAAAATGGATGGATGGTTTATCAATGGATGGATGGATGATGGATGGACAAATGGATGGATGGTTTATGGATGGATGGATGGTTTATGGATGGATGGATTGATGGTTTATGGATGGATGAATGGATGGTTTATGGATGGATGGATGGTTTATCGATGGATGGATGGATGGTTTATGGATGGATGGATGGATGGTTTATGGATGGATGGATGGATGGTTTATGGATGGATGGATTGATGGTTTATGGATGGATGAATGGATGGTTTATGGATGGATGGATGGATGGATGGATGGTTTATGGATGGATGGATGGATGGTTTATGGATGGATGAATGGATGGTTTATGGATGGATGGATGGATGGTTTATGGATGGATGGATGGATGGTTTATGGATGGATGGATGGATGGTTTATCGATGGATGGATGGATGGTTTATGGATGGATGAATGGATGGTTTATGGACGGATGGATGGATGGTTTATGGATGGATGGATGGATGGTTTATCGATGGATGGATGGTTTATCGATGGATGGATGGATGGATGGAGTTCTAAATCTCTCCTCTCATCCTCCAGGATCTAACCGGACCGGTTTCCTGACGACCCTAAAGGACAGTCCAGCCAGATATCCTTCAGAGCTCCAAAGGTTCTGTACTCCCAGTGGTTCTAACCTGGTTCTGTTTGTCTGGGTTCTAAAGCTGCTGCAGAATCTATTTGATAGTCTTAGTCGGCTAAAACAAACACACAACAGATTATGACGGAGCTGATATCCATCATGGCTGAACGGGGGACCAATCAGGGCTGTAAACATCCACCCGCTGACGGAAACTCCACCACAGGCGCTAATTAGCTCCCATACACCCCCCGTTCCAAAATAATCAATCCTTCTGATGTTGTCACCATCTACAGCTCGATATGTCCTGTGATGCACTGCCAAGGTCAAAGTGTCTCTGTCCCGCCCCGTCGGGAACATCAGCTCTTTGCTTCCCTGCAGCATCCGACCAAATGTGGAGGCAGAATCCGTCTCCGACTTCGCCTCACGTGAAAAAAACGTTGTTGTTTGAGTTCTGAACCTCGGTCCACCTCTAGATCTAAAACCTTGACTCTGCTCCGCACCATCCTGGAGGTGGTGGTGTGTTTCTTCTCCGTCTGGTCCATCGTCGGCCTGTCGGGCTTCCATACCTACCTGATCAGCTCCAACCAAACCACCAACGAGGACGTGAGTAGTTTAACCAGCAGGGTGGTGGGTGGGTGGGGTCCAGGGGACATTTTCAGTCGGCTCTGATCCTCATGTTCCTGTTCAGATTAAAGGAACCTGGTCCAAGAAGGGCGGGAAGGACAACTACAACCCCTACAGTTATGGAGGCGTCCTCACCAACTGCTGCGCGGCTCTGTGTGGACCTCTGCCACCCAGGTCAGCACTAAACCCGCCACTAACGTTGGTACCGATACCAGGTGAAAGCAACGTTGTTTGTACGGCACACTTTAAACAACAAGTCAAATCAAAATGCTTTAGATCATCATGGTTAGGGGATCAACTCAAATAAAATAAAAGCATAAAGCACAACATTAGAGACACAAAATATGAGACGCACTAAAACCTATGACCTTCCAGCACTCAAAGGCAGCTCTGATCAGATGGGTTTAATCTTTGATTTAAAGAAACTCAGTAAACTAAAGTTAATATCAGGACTAAATGTAGAGCTGAGACTGAAACCAAACAGAACTAAAAATGTAATGAATTAGGACTAAAACTGGGATCAGAAAACTAGCCCACACAGAACTAAAGACGTGACTTAAATCTGAACTAATGTCAGTTTTAAAATCAGAAACGCAACTAAAACCTTAACTAAAAACAGGGCCTTAATGTGGACTAAACAGAACTAAAATCAAGACTAAATAAAACTAACAAGAAGCAAGACTTAAGTAAAGCTAGTTTTAAAATCAGGACTAGATCTGAGGCTCAAATCAGGTCCTAATCTGGAGTGAAGAGAATGGAAACCAATGGTTAAATCATGAAGAAATTTAGAACTACAATCAGGATTAGAACTGGAACTAAATTTGCGAATTAAAGTTAGTCTTAAAATCAGGACCAAAATTAGTACTAGAATGAGGTCTTAAGCAGAACTAAAATCATGTTCTATATCAGAACTACAGTAGTTCTGTTTATCTTCAGGGTTTTCAAACAAGTCTTTGGTAAAAGGCTACTTACATATTGAGATCATAGCATATGGTTTAATATTTCCGATTGTGTGATAATTTAAAAATTAAGTAATTGGACAAAACATTATGTTCCAATTCTAGATTCTAAAATGAATACGTTAAATTATTTGACCTCCATTTGACTTCCAACGGACACATGAGATAAAAACTCACGTTAAAATTATGAAACAAAAGGTCTCGCTTCTATATAAACTGTATGCATGTGAGTCTCATAGAGTTAAACTACTTCAAAAAGAGTAACTATTACCAGTTACTGCCACAGTTGGGCAGTAGCTAGTTACATTTACTTGAGTAACTTTTCGGAAGCAATATACTTTTAGAAGTAGTTTTGCTATGCTGTACTTTTTACTTTGACTTGAGCAATATTATTACAAGATATCGCTACTCTTACTTGAGAAAAAATTCTGGATACGGAAGAGGAAAGATATTTTAACAAAAAATACTTCTTACTGTACTTTAGGTCACGTTAATCTATAGTAAACTACACAAATTGTCAATGGAGGTATTTTTTACCTTGTTCTTAGATACATTTATTAATTTCGTACTGTATTTGAATTATATAGAAAATATTAACTTAGAAAACTCTTTCTTCTGCTTTAAATTTCTTTCTTATTTTATTTTTTGTATGTTTTTTTATTCATTTTACTCTTTAAAATACCATAATTTGTCCTTAATTTATTCTTTCTGTTCGATAACATAATTGTAAAAACATTAGATCAGTTTTTACTCAGGGCTCGACAATGACTCTTTTTTCAAACCGATACGATACCGATACTTGGATTTAAGTACTTGCTGATACCGAGTACCAATACTGATAATTCTGCCACACAAAAAATTGCAATGAACTGGAGGACGGGATTAATTTTTTCCTCTGCTTGTTACAACAAATGATGGTGAATTAGATAAAAAGGAATAAAATATTGCTAAAAATGACCACAAAACTAAAATTTCAAGCGAAAAATAAACATTTTCTGTGAAATTATTGCAGAGTTTACACATTGTAAGTATCTGTTCATGGTATAGTACATAAGAACGGTAATGTAAAGGTATCAGTGCATCCCTGCTTTTTACCAAATACTTTTTTACTCCTACTTTCTACTTTTACTTGAGTAGAAATATATTTTGTGGGTACTCTACCCACCTCTGACTAAAGTAAAGTTGGTTTTAAAGTCAGGATTAGACTGCAGAGCGTTATTTACTCCCATATTTCTTGTTCAACGACCAGAACCAGTACGGCTGCGGTTCTTCCCGTTCTGGGCGTTATTTCAGTCTCTCCTGGTGAAGAAGGAGCCAAGCAGCAACTTCTGCTCCTCCAATCAGCTTTGGGTGGATAGAGGGTTATCGGTTTCAGGATCAGAACCTCTGGACCGACTCGTCTCCCTGTTTGTGTCTCAGTCTGATTGACAGGAGGGGTCTGATCCAGGCCGACACGCCCCAGACCAACGTCTCCCATTCCAACGGGACCGGCGGTGGCAGCAGCCACGCCTCCACGCAGCTCCACAGTCGCAGGGTAGGTGTTGGGGGCGGAGCTTCCTGTGGCGTCCAGCCCGGTTTAACCCCTTCCTGTCCCCTCAGTGCGACCAGGATCAGTGCATTCAGAGCACCAAGTTCGTCCTGCAGGCGGCGGCCACTCCGCGTCTCCACAGCGACCCGGTCGTCCTCGCCCCGCTGCCCGCCAAGACCGCCGCGCTGACCGGCCCCTGCGCCTACCTGGCCCCGACGCAGCCGTCCCTGCCGTCCTGCGCCGCCGACGTCCTGACGCTGAGGGACGCCGCCCTCGACTCCCGCTGCCACCATCACCTCCACCTGCACCACCTCCATCACCACCACCAGCACTTCGCCAGCCCAGACGAGACGCCGTGCGGCACGCCGCAGGGCGCCCTGCCCTGCCCCGCCCACACGCACCTGCAGCACCCGTCCCCGCCCGTCCTGTACGACCCCGTCACTCAGGACGCGCTGCACGAGGACTCGGTCCGAGGCCTGGTGAAGCTCAGCTCCGTCTGAGACGCAGGAAATTCTTTTAATATGACTTAAAAAAACTGTTTTTACTGTTTCTGATTCCATCTTTTCAGAGTTTGGTGCCAAAAACGGTCGTCTGTACAAACAAAAACATCGGGGAGGGGGCGTTTTGCTAGCTTCTGAGGCGTACAGCGCCCTGCTAACGTCTATAAAACTGTTTCCCATGTCGACACTTCGGTGTGTTTTACATGAAACCCAAACACAAAGAAGCCCATCGCTGAAGAAGTGGAAGAAACTAACTCCAGTTCCAGGAATTCGCGATGTTGCGATCTCAACTATTAATTTAAATTAAGAATCCCCGCACATTTTACCATTCGTGACTCTCCGTTTTTTTATATGGGACGTGTACGCTCCCTGTTTCATATTTGAGAGGAATCAAAAATAGAACATGTAACGTTTGCATTTTACCACGGAAGGAGCTATGAGGTACAGTTTCCTAATTCCAGACATGAAAATCCTTCACCCGTTGGCGAAATTCGCTCTTTTGAATCCAAAATAGTTCACCTACATGATTCGGATATGTCCGATGAGAAAATAATCAGCTGCAAAAATTGACAAAGCAGCAGCGAGCGGTAAGTTTTCAGGAAAACGGTCTTTATCTGCCTCCCAGAAGCTGTAGTTTCAATTACGTTTTACATTCGCTGAGTTATTTAGGATTAAAATCTGTTTCAACCAACCTCAAGTCTGAATAATGCTAACTTAAACCGCGATTTCAGGCTTTTTTTTCCCAATCTGCGCTGGTCACATTTTAGAGTTTTCATCTGTTAAAATAATCTTTAAAGTCATTTTATTTTGCTAAGCTTTATGTGACAATGTAGCCTCTAACTCTGCTAATAAAGTTCCAAATTGTATATATATAATCTAAAAAAAAAAAGCTTGCTTTTCAAAAAATATTCAAGTGATTGACGAAAAATTGAAGAAAATAACACAAAAAACATTGTAACTTTTGTCGCAACTTTTCGCAAAAGTTTCCGCAGCATCAGAGATTTTAGATCGTAACAATCACGAAAAAATGGCGCGAAATGCTGGAGGGACTGAACTTGCAAAATGCACCGATTGCACTGTAAAAAACGAACAAATAAAAGCTGACAGAACTTATGAAAGTAAGGCAGCCAGCTAAAAAAGCTAATTTGAGTTAACTCAACTAATTCGGTCCGATTCAATCTGATCCAGTTCGATATAGATATGGGTCAGTCCTATTAAAAGTTTCTGTTTTTAGGTGTTATCTTAATTATATGCCTGTAATTCAATGATTTAACAATTGGTGAGTTTACCAGGAAAAAACTGAATTAACACTTTCAGAACTAAACCTTAAAACAGCTGTCTGGATTTGTTATTCCTGTTTTAGCTGTAAGAAAAGGCATAACTATGTTAAAACATCCCATTTTTGGACTTGTGAATACATTTTTTTTTTCCAACACAGCCCTAATAAAGAGGGTAAATCAAAGCAGAATGTTAAATTCAACAAACTAAAGATAGTAAGCCGGGTTACGTATGTCTTTGAGCTGATACAACTTATGTTTGAAGTTCAAAATATATATATTTGATAAAGTCAAGCCAACTGGTTTTCACAAACTTAACTGTGTGAATACGTCTGAAAAACAGTCTCAACACAAGCCTGTTGAGTTTACTCAGAAATCTCTTAAACATGGTGGCGGCAGCATCATGCTGTGGGGGAAGGTAGATGACAACGTTTTGCAGAGAGGAATGGAGCCTAAAGATGTTCACGTCTGGTTGAAACAAACCCCAAAACTTCTGTTTGTTCTGATTGCGGTGGCGGAATACAAAAACCCGCCACACTTCTCAGATTTTTCTTCCACTTCCCAGTGATGGTCGGCTTTGCGTTCGCCAACGAAATAAGCTGAAGGTTTGTGGTTTTAAGGTGGGAAAGTATTGATACCCTTCGTCGGGTTCTGTGTTCGTTGGTGATCTTATTTCGGGTCGTTCGGTTTCAGGTTCTGACATCGACACATTCAGGTGAAGCAGTCTGAGCTGCACCAGAACCAAAGCTGGACTTCTCTCTTGTTTTCTACCTTCATCTTCCTCATCAACAGAGAACTTTAAATCCAGATCCATAAGCTACTTCAGTGCCGATGAATGATGGAGCCGAGCCCAGCTACACTGCCACGCACCCGGCTGGACTCCACCTCCGTAAACCATGACCAGTTTTATACCGACGGTGTCACGTCACTGCGTTAAATTAAACCATTCTGTGCTTTTATTCTGAAGGTCACGTCTCTTCAATGCTTGTCGCCGCTTGCTGAAGTCCTTCACAATAAAAGACCCAAAGAAGTCTAAACTGAAGCTTTTAAACTAGTCAGAGAAAAATAAACCAAAAATTTCCTAAATGTGTTTTCAGTTTATATTTGAAGGCATAAAATCAAAGAAAAAAAAATCCATCATCTACATCTTAATGTATTAGATTTTTATAAGAAGTGGATTAAATTTCTTCACTTTCCCTTTTGTTGACCAATTCAGAACGGTCCAAGAAAATCACAAACTCAATCATAATACAGTAAACCTATGACAAATACAGAACTTCATCTCTATAGAGAGAAAGAAATAAAGAAAAGCAAAACAAAAGAGATAATGAGAAGAAAACAAATTTCTAAAATAATCAATTAAACTTACATTCATTAAGCAAAGAATGTAAACTGACTGCTTGTGGATTCTTGAAAAAAACTAGGCAGTGCTTGAATGATTTTTTTTTATTTTAGCAAACAAAACAATCCAAGTAAAGTGGCATTTTGAATATCTGGATGTATGAATAGATATATAAATATCTGTAAATAACAAAACATTTAACAGAAAATCTATCTTTTTATTCTTCAGAATAACTCCACACAAAACATATTGGAGGTAGAACAATAAATGTTTGTTTTATTTGCATATGACTATACAGGGTTTTTAATTCTCCTTCCATGTTACACTCAGAATATATGTTCTGTTGTCTTTAAATTCTCCTTACAGAAGCAACGATTCTCAGCTATACAATTAAAGCTTTTTTTGAAAGATCTCATTAGATGGATGAATGCAATTTAACTTTTTTTAAATTAATTTATTTCTATTTTGAGGGTGGGAAGGGGGTGTATTACTTCCCTCTCAACTGTGAAGCCTTCAGCTTTCTTCAGAACATTAACTACTACCAGCAAAAAATAAGACAAAAGTCATCAAACCAAAGAGGCCGCTTAGCATCAGATGAGAGGTAAAAATAGCATTTTAATTAAACAAGTAGTCACTTCATAAGAGCAGGAAAGAGTCTGTGTAGAAACAAGTTTCCAACCAAGTTACATTTGATTAAAACTTAAATAATTGCTTTGTGAGAGAAAGTTTAGGCAAAAATCCATAGAAAGAAAGAAAGAAGCTATTTTTCGAGAACAAAGATCTTTTTCGTGTAACTAAGTTTTTAATTGATTATAATAATGATAATAATAATCCTTTATTGTCTCATGAAGTGGAAATTCAGCTGTAACAGCATCAAAATGACAAAATAAGAGCATTTAAGACGACTCAAAGATAGAAAACGTATTGGAAAAAATTAAGTTGACAGAATATAAACGAAGAAATTCATGTATTTTGAAAAAGGCGGATTTTTATATGGGGGAAAACGTGATTAATTTGTATCCAAACAACTTTTCCCGTTAGAAGGTAAACAAAGAAAGGCTATCGGTTGTTCATCCAGGCCGCTAGATGGCAGAGACAACGTTCCGTGATACTCAAAAGCAGCCAATGAGCGGCCGCCGCGGGCTGTAACCTGGATACAGTTGCTAAGCAGAGTGCCCTCGTCAGCTGCGAGGGAAGAGGGATTTAAAACCAGATGCGGGTTTTAGAGGGAAAACCGAGTGGAAATGTTCCGTTTATGACTGAATCCGAGTTTCATGAAAGGTAAAAACAGCTGCAGACCAACAGAAACTCTGAAAAGAAACCATTAAAAACCACTTTATGAAACCGATCACCATTAATAAACAGACCGATTCCTGGGGTGTGTCCTGTCATTGGGAGACGTTTTTTAAGACTAAACCAAATAACAATAAAGGTAAAAACACACGTGAAGCGTATTTTAAAATGTTTTTTTGTCGTTTTTCTGCAGTAAATATGTTTTCGCGCGAACAGCTTTGTTGACAAAGCCTTTTGATGACATAAACAAAGAGAAAAGCGCGGCTGCTGCACAAAGAAGCTGAAAAACCACCATTAACCCCATCATACGATCATAATATTGATTATTTAATGTTTACTTTAATGTTTGACATGTTAAGACGATACGTCAATTGCAAAAAAACACTGAGTTTATACACAGTTACACTGATTAAAGACTATTCCAGTTAATATATACGTGTATATTGTCATTTGAGAAGTTACTATTAAACGGCATCATGTTTGCTGTGATAGATCCATGTTTATGGCAATGATACGGTGAATAAATAGATAAATAAGCGGTGAAAATGCAAGTTTGTTTTGATAGATATCCGCGCTTTGATATTATGATTTAAATAGGCTATTAATCTGCTTTTAATCAGTTATAAATCCGCGCTTTATTCAAAATTTTGGACGTTTCATAAGCGGACGTTTTAATTGTTTTGTAACGTCAGTTTTTACTAGTTTCGTAACTTTTTTGCCGGTTTGAATTTCCCGCAGTATTTGCACGTACAGCGTAAGTGCGTTCCATCATCTGATTGGTTCCGTTGTTAAAGGGGCGGCATGTGCTCTGCTCCTATTGGCCATTGGAGTTCTAGCGGGAAGATTCCAATAAAAGGGCGAGCGGACAACAGAAGCCGCTTCATTCTCCGCTGCCTGTCTCTGCTGCTTGGTAGTTTAGCTTTCTTTAATCCTTTTTTAAGTCTCGTTTTAGCCTTTAGCTTCCTTATTTTTATTCTCTATATTTGCCTAAGCTAAAGTAGTAAGATGCTGACTACTCGCTCTCCTCTGTCCGTGAAGAACCAACAGACTCTCAATAGTCAGATGAACAACATGTCTCTGGACAAAGAGAACACGGTAAGCGGGAAACAAACATGTCTACTTGGAATTGTTACCGTATTTAGCTCATAAAAAATATCCCACTTGATCCGCTAAACGTTAATTTGATTTATTTTGTTCATTCCAGCCTCCGAGCCTGAACAGTACCCGGGTTCTTGCGTCCAAAACGGCCCGGAAAATATTCAGCGACGCCGCGGTGAGTTCTAGTAATCTACCGGGGAGAGTTCGGAACATCAACCGGACTGTGGTGTTGGTTGAACGGGGTGAGATCGACCGAGAGCCGCCGGTTGTGGCGCCTAAACTGGAGGAAGTGGCGCCAACTAGCTGCGATCAGCTGTTCTCTGATTAACACAGCTGTCATATTTAAATTGATCCCAGAGCTTTTAGAGTCTTAAAGTTTACTTATTAGGTCTTAAACTGTGTAAATTAATGAGCATGTGTGTTGAAAGAAGTGTAGCTACGTGTTAAACTAATATTTGTGTTGAAGTTGTGTGACGGATGAGTTAATAGTATCTGTGTTCCTCAGCCTGAAGCTGTGAAGAAGAGCAGCTCTGAGGAAGAGGAGCCCCTGCTGAAGGAGAACCCTCGGCGCTTCGTCATCTTCCCCATCAAGTACCACGACATCTGGCAGATGTACAAGAAGGCAGAGGCGTCCTTTTGGACGGCTGAGGAGGTAAAACATGATTAATACAATCCCATATGATGATGCTGCCACCTCCGTGCTTTAATGCGTCTCCTCTCCTCCAGATGAGGTGGTTGTAGCTAAGCCTATACATTTGGAGGAAAATTATGGATGAAATGGCGTTTCTTGTAGCTCGTTAGAAGGTTTAACGTCTCTAATGTCTCCAGGTGGATCTGTCAAAAGACCTCCATCACTGGGAGTCTCTGAAGGACGACGAGCGCTACTTCATCTCTCACGTTCTGGCCTTCTTCGCCGCCAGCGACGGCATCGTCAACGAGAACCTGGTGAGGATAATTGACTGATAAATTGATTTTATACAGCCTTAAATTTGATCCTTATTGACATGTTTGTATTGGGGCCACTGCTGAAAGAGTACCCAAAAATTTTAGGAAATACTTGAAAACCACTAGAAATTGTCAAGAGAAAGCTGTCGTAAAGGCACAAGTTTTTAATATTTAAGCAAAGATATTTTATTACTTTGTAAAGTCAGAAATCTACAAGAACAATACTTTTTTGTGTATTACTATTATTTCTTTTGTGCTTTTTATCCGATATCTCTGTAATAGAGTATTAGATAGAGGGGCTATTAAGTCCACTGCAAACAAAAAAATTTAATGTAAGAAATTTTCTAGGGGCAAAAGTGCAATTCTGTGAAAAAGTAGAACATTTGTTAGAAAATGTCTATGATTAAAGGCATACAGTTTCGATATGTAAGCTAAAATATTTCTTGACATTTTAAATTTTCTACATTAGGGAATTACGGTTTGTTCTAGAAAATATCTGAAATCTCTACTACTTTTTTGGGGGGTGAAATTTAATCTGAAATATTTTTCTTTTCTTTCTTTTTGATATCTAAAAGTGCACCAATGCCCTGTAGTTTCCTGACTCATTTGAAGTGGATGTAGTTTCATATTGATGTGTAAAATATACCAATTGTGTATATTAAAAATTTATCGCTGCATTACAATTTTACGGGTTTTAATTTATATTTTAGATGGTACTATGGGGGGGTAGTAATGTAGATTTATACTGCTGGTTTTCTCCTGATGTTTCTCGTTTTGTCCAACAGGTGGAGCGCTTCACACAGGAAGTCCAGGTGACGGAGGCCAGGTGTTTCTATGGTTTCCAGATCGCCATGGAGAACATCCACTCTGAGATGTACAGCCTGCTGATCGACACCTACATCAAGGATCCCAGTGAGAGGTGAGGAACTCTTAACTGGTTCTGCTGGGAAGTCTGGCTGGTTCCAGCTGCTCTGACGCTGCGTTCAATGACCCACAGGGAATACCTGTTCAACGCCATTGAGACGCTGCCATGTGTGAAGAAAAAGGCCGACTGGGCCATCAACTGGATCGGAAACAAGAACGCAGCCTACGGTAAGCCCCACCCCCATCAGTGACATCATAGCGATGCCGTCTATCTGGGTTCTGATGATGATGATCCGGCGTTTGTCCGTCCCT
Source organism: Apricaphanius iberus (assembly GCA_028564705.1). Taxonomy (NCBI): domain Eukaryota; kingdom Metazoa; phylum Chordata; class Actinopteri; order Cyprinodontiformes; family Aphaniidae; genus Apricaphanius; species Apricaphanius iberus. The sequence goes on from JAPXFQ010001585.1 coordinate 680,567, forward strand.
CAGGAGAGCGTGTGGTGGCCTTCGCCGCCGTGGAGGGGATCTTCTTCTCTGGTTCGTTCGCCGCCATCTTCTGGCTGAAGAAGAGAGGCCTGATGCCCGGCCTGACCTTCAGCAACGAGCTCATCAGCAGAGACGAGGTTGACGACCGGGACCAGAACATAACCGACCCGGGCCGGTTCGGCTCGCTTCATTAACGGGCTTTTATTTCTCTGTGCTGCGTTCAGGGTCTGCACTGCGACTTCGCCTGTCTGATGTTCAAACATCTGGCCAACAAGCCGTCGTCAGAAACCGTGACAAAGATCATCAGGAACGCAGTGGAGATCGAGCAGGTGGGTCGATGGTTCTGCCGGGAGCCTGTGGTTCTGTATTGGTTCTGCTGGGTTTAATGGGAGCCTGTGGTTCTGTTCAGGAGTTCCTGACTGACGCTCTGCCGGTGAAGCTGATCGGGATGAACTGCGACATGATGAAGCAGTACATCGAGTTTGTGGCCGACCGGCTGCTGCTGGAGCTCGGCTTCTCCAAGGTACCGACCCGACCCATCCTCGGGTCCAGAACCAAACCCGCTAAGGTGATTCTCGTCCTAATGACGCCTCCTGTCTGGTTTCTGCCCGCAGATCTACAAGGTGGAGAACCCGTTCGACTTCATGGAGAACATCTCTCTGGAAGGGAAGACCAACTTCTTCGAGAAGCGGGTCGGGGAGTACCAGAGGATGGGGGTCATGTCGGGCCCCACAGACAACACCTTCAGGTTGGACGCTGATTTCTGAGCCGATCCGGACCAGATGGACTCTTCCTCAGTTGAGCCACTGCTAATGAACTTTCCTGGAGTCTCCAACGAAACACAAACTCCTTCAATAAGCCTGGACTCTGCTTCGTTTTTGTACATAAGTAACTTAATGCAGACAATGATTTTTATTGGTTTTTATGTTGAATTTGTACATAGTAGTTGTTCTCCCCCCTTTTTTCCCCCCTCCTTTTTTTTGTAATAAACTCTCCTGTTAAGGGAAATATGTCTCAACTCTTTACGTCAACATTCCTGAACCACTTCGTGAATATTTCAGATCGGGCTTTAAACACTCAGTTCGGTTATTAACGCTTTTAAATCTGTTTCGATGCATCTAAAAGTCTCATCTTTACCTCAGATATCAAGCCTCTTGAGTTGTTTTAGCTAAAGTTTGAGTCAGAATTCAGAGCTGGGCCATATCGCCACTGCCTTGCTTTAATTGGATTAAAACTAACCATAGATGGTCATTCAGGACTTACCAAAGATGCTGATTGGCGAGATCCAGGTAGGGTACGAAGTCTAGTTTGTTCATGTATTTTAATACGGTAGAATGTCTGGAATACACAACAAAAGATGCTGAAGAAAATGGGAAAAACTTGTTATGTTTTAACAGTTTCTAGACTATCCCAAAATAGTTTTCCAATAACTATTTCAGGTTTTAGCAGGTGTTTTGTATTTTTCATTGTATAATTGCTTTGAATTATGCAGAATGTCTCTTAGAGCAACGATGTCTGATTACATAAATGATATGTATTTACCAGTTTTTTCCCCCCTGGTAATTAGGTTATCATCTGCATAACTTTGGGAATTTATCCCCCACATAGATTAATAACTGACCAGGTAGAAGCCTAGATAATGAGAACTGGTCCAAACTCAGAACCCTGTGGTTCCCCCCGTAACTAACGATTGAAATTTCTACTTGAAAAAATAAAATTTGTTCATGCCAAAGTTTGATTTTTGCAGGGGGGAAATAGAAATGACACCAAAAAGTTGGAACACTTAAAGTTAATTTCATAAAACCCTTCATTAATTCAAAATAAATTACAAATGTAACTGATATTGTCCATTTGGTAAAAGGTTTCCATATGAAGCAGAGCTCATAGAATGCACCAAAATGAGGTTGCAGAACAAAACCCCATCCATGTTTTTTATGTCTTCTACACATGTTTTTATGCCAATAGATAAAAATATTTCAGTATCATCGGCGTAACATTGGAAATTTATCCCACTACCAAGTACTTAGGGGGATAAAGAGAACTGGCCTGAACTCAGAACCCTGTGGTACCCCATTGGTAACTGCTGTAGCCTCAATGTTCTTCTAAACAAAAAATTGCTCATTCTGAATGTTGAATTATTTTTTGCCAAAGGAAAAAAAAAGTACAGTCGACACCGAAATGTTTCATTTACCTTTTAAACTTTTAAAATGTAAAACTTGCTTTATTTAGCCTAAAAGGAAAATAAAATGTCCTTTTCACCTGCTCTAGGGGTCAAAAGTCAAGTATTAATAGTCTTTTAGATCCCAGTTGCAAAGATAAGACCTGGCTGCCACAGTTACGCATCATAACATCTGTATTAAAGTGAAATAGTAAAAGATGGAATCTTCTTTTTTTGGTGCAGCAAAACAGAATGTGACTGCTTGATCACAAGTCAAGCTCCCATTTCTGAATTTTAAAGTTAGCTTTCAAGCATGGAGGTGGAGTTTTAAGCTTTTGGGGTGTCTCGGCTCTAACTCAAAAGTGTTTAATTATCTCCTCTTTCTCCTTTTAGCCATTTAAAACCACCTGTTCCGTATTTATTTCAGTTCAGACGGTCTAGTTTACGACTAGACTTGAATGCAGCGCGGCTCCTTTAAGAAGGGACGGTGACGTCACACCAGGAAGCAAGCAAAGAGCCGAAGGTTCCCAATTATTTTATATCTGCGTCAGAATGTCGATCTCTAGCCCGAGACAAGTGTTTTCAAACCTGGTAATAAATCATTCGTTAACTTCTTTACGTATTTCGGAGCAAATCTGAGCCTCAGATTTAAACTTTAATTCGTTTTTCGTATTTGTTTTTCTCCCTTAAAACCGGAGCTAGCATGTTAGCTTAGCCGCTATGAATGGGGCTGAACTTTTTTTAGTGACGTTTTAAATTTTTATTTTTTTATATTTTGCTTGGTTTTAATGATTTTATTTTTCCTCTAAGCGGCCGGATGGAGTGAAATAAATTATTTTGGTCTTAGGTTGTAAGAGTAGCAGCCTGGTGACGTAGTTTTATAAGGAAAATATATCAAAATATTAGTAAAAGTATACGAGCTTTCATCGTTCACTGCTTTTGTTTGGCAAAACAAAATGAAGTAAATTGTGTACACACCACACAAAAAAGTATGTGTATTTTAGTCTGTGGAGTGGTTTTGTGGACCAGCATAGAGGAAAACATTAAAAAATTCAAAATACTCTACAACTTATATATATGTTTTGTGTGTATATATACACACAAAACATATGGGAAACTTATTATTTGGAAAATGAAACATGTTAAGTTATTAAGGGTTGGCAGGAAGAGTTGTCATATATTCTGAGCTGGTAATTTTGATTTAGTTGTTGATCTAAGTGTATATATATTTGAATATTTAGAAAAGGAAGGATTTAATGTTATGGGGTAGGGGAAGAATAAGTTTTGAGCTTCTCATTATTCCTCTTTGGCCAATAGAGGACTCTATTTTTCAGTTTTTTTATCTGATCTTATAACATATAAAAGGTGTGAAGTGAATAAATAAACACTAATTTTCATGCCCTTCGTTTTTAATCCAAAACTTTCGGTCTTTCAGCTCTACTAACTCTTATCTGCAGAGCTCCAAACCATCTCTGCTTCCTCATTTTTCTAAATAATGTGATTTCCGTTTTCTTCTTTCTAATTCTTGAGCAATAAACTCGCAAAAAAGCTTCAGTTTTGGTCTAAAATAGCGGTTTAATCTGTTTAAAGTTATTGAGTTACATTAGGAAACAGGAAAAAATGGGAGGGAGGTTTTAACAGATGGAGTGTAGGAATGTAGGACAAGTTTGTCCTCATCAGTCCGACCGCTTTACCCTGCAAACATGGCCGCCCTGTTGTCATGTGGATCTGCTGGCCTCCAGCTGGTCCGCCACTCTGTGTGGAGCTCATTGTGTTTTCAGCTGAGAGCTGAGACACACAAAAAAACAGAAAAACAAACAGGAAATAACTGATATTCCACTAAGAACAACTACTGGGAGTGTTTTCTGATAGTTCTGCTTGTCTGTCCACAGTCCATCCCTTTCGCCGGTACCATTCTGGGCGGTTTGCTGCCAGGGGAGATGGTTCTGATCCAGGGTTCGGTTCCGTCTGGTGCTGACAGGTTGAAAGAAGTTTTATTCTTACCAAGATTCAGGTTGATTTCACACAAGACAAGAGATGCACCGATACCGTCCTAATGGACTCGTGTCGGTATAAACCGAAACTTAAAATGTGAAAACACTTAAAATTTTAGTGTTGTGGTCATTTTTTTAAATAGATTTTATTTTTTTCTATCTAATTTACCGTCATTTTTTGTAACAGGGATAGAAGAAAAGAAAACCTGTCGTACAATTCATTGCATTGTTTTTGTGTGGAAGAAGTATCGGTATCGTTGCATCCTTACACAAGACTAAAGAAACAGAAACAGAATAAAACAAAAGATGCACCGATCTAAAAATCTGGGCTGATATAAACATGTGATATTAACACTGCTGTTATAGCCAATAATCAACATTTACCAATCGGAATGGATATATCCGCTGTGTTTTTTGTTTTTTTTTATAAAGCAGGGCCAATTTTAACATCTAAAGTTTATTTCTATGTTGTTTAAATTTGTTTTCTAGGAGGGGATTGGTCATGTGACAGTGACGTAGCAAAGGATTATGGGTCTTTTTAACAGGTGTTGAGAATCAATTTAAACGGTTGTTTTTGTTCTTTCAGGGTGCTGGAAGAGTAGATGAATATATTTTGGTGAATCTCGGTTTCACATCGCTATTTACTGGTAAAAATATACAGTTCAGTAAGTTTTTGGTACACTTTAATAAAGAAAAAAAAAGGCAATTTTGCTAGAATTTTTACGTAACTTACTAAACATGAACCTTTTGTGTTGAATTTCCTTTCTTTCAATCCCAGAAATGCATTTGATCTTATGTTCTATAACGTACAATAATTGAAAGTATAGAAGTGACTGGAGATTAAATTGGATTTTTGTTTGTATAAATAAATTAGTACAAGCGCACATAGCCAGAGGAGAAAACAATAGAATCACTGGAAAACCGTATTGCTGCTGAAAGATGCATTCCCTGACAAAGTTCTGGTTGGGTCCGTCTTTATTTTTCTACCGTAGCTGCAGGAGAAACCATTAATGTTTCCAATAGAGCAGAGTTTACTGATTTATGTTCTGTTTTGGTTTCTTGAAAGTTGCCCTGCGGAAACGTTGCACTGTTCCGTTAGGAAAGACCTAGATTTGTTCGGTTCATGTATATACCAGAAAAATAGATATACGTATATATATTTATACTGTTATAGCCCTAATATTTATTGAAATTACTTATATTTTTCTCCGCTTTTAAAAATGTAACCTCATCGCTGACGTTGCTTCTCTGCTCCAGTTAACCAAACCCCTCCTGAAACATAGAAGAACATAAACATTTGCCGTTAATATCGGCGCAGTTTTACTTCTCCCGATTTATCGTGCGTCCCTACATAGATGTCCATCGTGGTGGAGCTGGAAGTGTGAGGTGCCTCCGTCGTTAGAGCTCGTCTCCTCTCCGTCTCCCCCCAGGTTCCAGGTAGATTTTACCTGCGGCAGCAGCGTGAAGCCGCGGGCAGACGTGGCGTTTCACTTCAACCCCAGATTGAAGAAGTCGCGCATCGTCTGCAACACGCTGGAGCGGGAGCGCTGGGGCAGCGAGGAGATCCTGTACAAGATGCCGTTCAGAGTCGGAGCCGCGTTTGAACTCATCATCCTCGTCCTGAAAGACAAGTTCAAGGTGAGACGACATCTAAAAGACGACATTAAACCATAAGTGGTGCTAATTTAATCGATCAAATCGTGCAAAAATGTGGATAAAAGTAGCATTGAATATTTTGTCACGCTTCATACTTTAAATTCAGTCCTTTTTTCATCTTTTAAATTGAAAAAGTAAGAATTAAATCCATTTAAATTCCCTGATTTGACCCTGAGGTTTTATTTTTACCCCTGGAGGAACCTGATCAGCAGCTAAAAAGCTCAAATAATCCCTGACCTACGACCCCCGGAGTCGAAAAGGAGACTTCATGGATGTAGAGCAGGAAGCTCAGTCCATCAAGGATCATATCCAAGACTCCAACGTCTGTCTCTCTTCCCGGCTTTCTGACCAGACAGAGACTTAAAACTGAAATCTTTGAAGATACGTGGACGAGTTATCTTTTAGGATAAATAAAGTAATTTTGATTCTGATTTTAAATGTTTAAAAACATCAGAAAAAAAAATCAGAATAAACACATTTTTATGTTTTTTAGAAGAGCATTTAAGCCATTTAAGCATTTAGTTACGGAGTACCACAGGGTTCTGAGCTAGGGTCATTTCTTTTTTATCCACCTTTCTACTTGGTAAAGCCATGATAGCAGTTGGATAAATGTCCAATGTTCCGCCGATGATACCGAAGTTTATCTATTGTACTGCAAACGTGTTACGAAGACATAAAAACCTGGACGGGATTTTATCTTTTAGCTGCTGCTCCTAGAAACTCGCTGCTCATTTTTATAGCACACTTTCAACCACAAGGCGCTTTACATGATTCAGTGATAAAGAAACAAAACATATGATACATGATTTAACAGTGAAAAACACAAAATAAAACATAAGAGAAAGTAAAAACAACGTATGATACACAATGAAACGTAATTTCCTGAAAGGCAGCTCTAAACAGATTTAGTTTTACGTTTTGATTTAAAGCAGCTCAGTGTTTCAGCAGCTTTGCAGTCGTTAAAGGAAGCATAGAGAATCTGCTTCCTGAGGAAACCTTTTAGAGACTGGCCGCATGTGAAAAACCGATGATTATAATTAGGATTGAACCGGGTTTCAAGTTATTACAGCTGAATCTGGGATGAACTGGTTTCTGTGTGACTGTGAATGAATAATCAGAGACGACGTTTTGGTTCAAACTGGAACTAATGATGCCGTTTGCTGTTGTTCAGGTGGCTGTGAACGGCGCACACGTCCTGGAGTACAAACACCGCCTGGATCTGGACCGAGTCGACACCGTCTGCATCTCGGGGAAGGTCGAAGTTCAGGCGGTGGCCGTCCTGCCACCCGATTCTGTAAGTTCCTGCAGCTGCTGATGGAGAAGATTTGTTTCTCCTCCTGAAGGACTCCGACCGACCGACCTGTCTGTGTTTTATAGAGTCCCGTCTCTCCTGCTGCCAGTCAGACCAGTCTGAAAAGTTCCGATTCTGAGGTAAGCGAGCTAAAAATCAAACGGTGTGCAAACGTTTTTCCACTTTCTGCTGTTTCAGTCTGTTTCTTTCTCCCCTATCAGGCGATTCTCTCATCGTTGGGGGATCTGGTAGGTTTCTCTGTGTTCCACCCATCAAACTCTCACGCACAGGCTTCATTTCTGAACATATTTCTTTAAAAAACTAAAGGAAATTATTCGAATTCCAATGGCAGCAGAAAAACGTACCATTTAGATGTCCTCGACCTGCCTGAGTAGAATCTGAAAATCAAACCTCCGTCTCGGTAAATAAGAATCGCCACCGAAAACGTAATAAATTCCAGTTATTAAAATAAAAATGAAGCTGCTTTATTGTAAGTGTTTAATTTAAACCCAGATTTCAGTTTCTTGGAAAGTCAGAAGGATTTTTGATGATTCCTGTAGCATCGTTACTTATTTTTTCTTCTTGTTTTTCCTTCGACTCAACTTTCTATCAATATTCTTGGATACAGCACTGAGGATAGAGCCAGTTTGTCTTTTGGATGTTTTGTTGAGAAGTCATGTAGTCCCGTGTTGAAATAATCTGAAAATTGAATCCCAATCGAATCTTTTAGAAATCGAATCGATACGTAAGTTAAAAAAATCGATTTTACAGCTAAAATAGGAAGGTCTGAAAGGTTTAATACAGGTTCTCCCAGTGAAATGTTACTCATTCAGTGTTAAGTCATTAAAGTACAGGCATATAACTAAGATAACATCCACTAAAAACGTTTTTAAAGCACTGACCCATATCTATATCGATCGATAGACTATTACAAGTATTTTATACTTTTATTAGCAAGATTTTTCATGATATTACAGAAAACCTTTAAAATGTATTACAAACATATTCTGATTTAATTGAAATTTGCCATCCATGTATTAAATTGATCACTCCCTGAAGCTCCTAAGAAACTTTTAGTCTTTCAAAAACACATTTGTAGGAATGCGGATATTTTTAGCAAATCTCTTATTCTAAAATGAGATTACTGAGGAGACCTACGGAGGTCTCGCAACAAATCTGAAATTCGTTAAAAAGTTAGTTGTATTTCGATCAAATTAAAACAAAAACTATTTCAGATTAAGGAAGAAAAGGTCATTCAGGCAATACAAAAAAATGGAATCAAAGCATGTTGTTGGAAAGTTTAGTGGAAGGAAAAGATATGAGCCAAACACCAGGGCCCTCATTTATCAGCACAGATCCGTGCGTATTTTTTATTTATTGTGTGGAATTTATCAATTTGTTCCTGTGAGTAGAAGCGTTCCTAAGCATGAGTACAGTTCTGATTGTTCGTACGCACAGCATCTAGTGGTAGAACGGAGGAACTGCAACGCTGAAACAGTTTTACTTTGACAGAATTTTGTCTCAGCAGTTTATCGCCTCCACCAAGGAGCTCATGTTGGCGTCTGTATTTTAGCAAAAATGTATGATAAAGTTATGCACTGATTGGCAAAAAACTTGGAGGAAAGGTTTGAATTTGACAAGAAATACAGGGACTTAGAGAGGAATTAAAGTTAATAACTTTCTAATTATAATCTAGTTTATTGAAACGGATATATCCTTACTAGGGATGCAATGATACGACTTTCTTCAAACCAGTACAATACCGATACTTCTACCGCTCAAAAAACACAAAACACAACAAAAAAACCGAATAAATTGGACGACAAGTTTAATTTTCTTCTCTGGTTTTTTACCACAAATAATGGTGAATTAAACAAAATGTCAATAAAAACAACCAAAAACGGCAGGTGAAAAATACTCATTTTCTGTGAAATGATTGCAGAATTTGCACATTTTTAGTATCGGGTAACTTTAACTGACGCCGATAGGCGTGCATAAGAACGGTATCGGCCCCGATACCCGATAACAGTAACCGTATCGGTGCATCCCTACTTCTCACAGGTCGAGTTGCATTTTTCGTAACAGGATTTTAGGTTTTCCAAGTCAAACAGTTCCTATCTGTGCTATAAATGTTTTATGAAATAACTTTTTGCTTATACTTAGAAGGTGAGTAGTTCTAATTTATTTTATTTATAAGACATTGCTGAACTGTTTATAGTATAGTTTTGATATGTTAATGTTGGGAACACATTTGCTTTAGTTTCGTTTTACTAAATCAATAATTAACAGATGTTTTTTTCCGGTTTAAAATGTTTTTTTTGTTGAGATAAAACATAATGATGCTGAATCATCGCAGCTCTGTGGAAACTTTCGCTTCTTGTCGTCTGCAGAAGGTTCCCTTCAGAGGGCGGCTGGAGAACGGGCTGAAGGCAGGACGCAGCATCCTCATCAAAGGGCGGACCGATCCGAATGCAGACAGGTGAAACACACCTGAGTGATGTCACTGACTCCTCCCTCCACTCTAGTTCCAGTAGAAAAGGTGAACGTTTACGAAGCCTTTTGTTTCCTTTTTTTTTCAGTTTCTGCATTAATCTGCGAGACGCCGGCGGCAACAACATCGCTCTTCATCTCAGCCCGCGTCTGAAGAAACGCGTCTTTGTCAGGAACTCCTTCCTGTCCGAGTGCTGGGGCCCCGAGGAAGTGGACCTGGGCGCCTTCCCCTTCGCCGCGGGGGAGTACTTTGAGGTGAGCTTCTGCGTCCCACCTAACGCCAGGTGATGGTTCTGAGTTCTGCCGTATCCAGCTTCTCCGTTCTCCCTGCAGATTATCGTGCTGTGCGACCTGAAGCACTTCAGGGTGGCCGTTAACGGACTCCACCAGTTCGACTACAAACACCGAGTCCAGGACCTGGGCACCGTCGGCCAGCTGGAGGTGCTGGGAGACGTCGCGCTGCTGGATGTCAGGATGTTCTGAAGCCAAACAAGGAGCGTAAACTTCTAACCCGATTATCACAGAGGACCGTGGTGTTCTCTCTGATATTCTATCACTAACATAATTACGTACAGCAGTGATTTCTGGAACCGTGGGACAGATTCAGGGACTTCTGGTTCACAACCTGAGAGTGAAATTACCGTCCTGTGGGTTTTTTACCGTTGATTGTTTGATGAATCGGCACCGTCTTCACCAAGAAGCAGCAGATGATTGTTTTCTGCGTTCTGAGATGTAAAGAAAAGCTGGTTGATTATTGTACATTCTGTTTTAATGTTCTGACTGCTATAAACTGATCTTATTAAATCCATCTGTATTCTGAGTCTCACAAACATCACTAATTACAAACTGAGATGCTACGGTAATGAAAATGTACTATTAATCCGGAGTCAGAATATAACTATTATTAAAGCATGTTATGTGACGCCATATACTTCAATATTATATATTTTCCCCTTGACACATACTATACTAGATGTTCTGTCTGTAATATTTACTGTACAATACATCAAACCAGTAGTTTCCAAAGTTGGGGTTGGGACCCCACACGGGGTCATGGACATGTCAGTTTAAGGTCACGAGCTCCTCTTGAGAAATTAAGATAGAAAAAATAATGATGAGAAAGTATGTGGAGTTTAGAAATGCTGCAAAAGATGAAAAGGAAGATTAATAAAATCAACATGTTGCACGATATATTGGCTGTTGATGCTGATTGTGTTTTAAAGAAGTAACTTTTTATCTTAATGTGTATTTTTCTTGCAACCCAAGCACGTATTGAGGTCACATTCCTCTTAAATTTCTATTTTATGGGTAAGAAAGTGGAATGTTTTAAAAGCTGCATCCAACGACGAATAGTATAGTATTACATCGAAAATAATTTCTAATGACTCATAGTAATGTATGACGACAAAAATGAGGCAAAATGACTCATAGTAATGTATGACGACAAAAATGAGGCAAAATGACTCATAGTAATGTATGACGACAAAAATGAGGCAAAATGACTCATAGTAATGTATGATGACAAAAATGAGGCAAAATGACTGATAGTAATGTATGACGACAAAAATGAGGCAAAATGACTCATAGTAATGTATGACAACAAAAATGAGTCAAAAGGACTCATAGTAATGTATGAGGACAAAAATGAGTCAAAAGGACTCATAGTAATGTATGACGACAAAAATAAACTAAAATGTATAACGACAAAAATGAGGCAAAATGACTCATAGTAATGTATGATGACAAAAATGAGGCAAAATGACTGATAGTAATGTGTGACGACAAAAATAAACTAAAATGACTCGTAGTAATGTATGACAACAAAAATGAGGCAAATTGACTCATAGTAATGTATGAGGACAAAAATGAGTCAAAAGGACTCATAGTAATGTATGATGACAAAAATAAACTAAAATGACTCATAGTAATGTATGACGACAAAAATGAGGCAAAATGACTCATAGTAATGTATGACGACAAAAATGAGAGAAAATGACTCATAGTAATGTATGACGACAAAAATAAAGTAAAATGACTCATAGTAATGTATGACGACAAAAATAAACTAAAATGACTCATAGTACTGTATGACGACAAAAATAAAATGAGGAAAATACTCATTGTGTGTTTTGGTTGTTTCGCAAAAATAAAAATGACCATAGTAATGTATGACGACAAAAATGAGGCAAAATGACTCATAGTAATGTATGACGACAAAAATAAACTAAAATGACATAATGTATGACGACAAAAATGAGGCAAAATGACTCATAGTAATGTATGACGACAAAAATGAGGCAAAATGACTCATAGTAATGTATGATGACAAAAATGAGGCAAAATGACTGATAGTAATGTGTGATGACAAAAATAAACTAAAATGACTCGTAGTAATGTAAGACGACAAAAATGAGTCAAAATGACTCATAGTAATGTATGACGACAAAAATAAACTAAAATAACTCATAGTAATGTATGACGACAAAAATGAGGCAAAATGAGCAAAATACTCATAGTAATGTATGACGACAAAAATAAACTAAAATGACTCATAGTAATGTATGACGACAAAAATGAGGCAAAATGACTCATAGTAATGTATGACGACAAAAATGAGGCAAAATGACTCATAGTAATGTATGACGACAAAAATAAACTAAAATGACTCATAGTAATGTATGACGACAAAAATGAGGCAAAATAACTCATAGTAATGTATGACGACAAAAATGAGGCAAAATAACTCATAGTAATGTATGACGACAAAAATAAACTAAAATGACTCATAGTACTGTATGACGACAAAAATGAGGCAAAATGACTCATAGTAATGTATGACGACAAAAATGAGTCAAAATAACTCATAGTAATGTATGACGACAAAAATAAACTAAAATGACTCATAGTAATGTATGACGACAAAAATGAGGCAAAATGACTCATAGTAATGTATGACGACAAAAATACAAAATGACTCATAGTAATGTATGACGACAAAAATGAGGCAAAATGACTCATAGTAATGTATGACGACAAAAATAAACTAAAATGACTCATAGTAATGTATGACGACAAAAATAAACTAAAATGACTCATAGTAATGTATGACGACAAAAATGAGTGCATAATGTAGTAATGTATGACACAAAAATGAGGCAAAATGACTCATAGTAATGTATGACGACAAAAATAAACTAAAATGACTCATAGTAATGTATGACGACAAAAATGAGGCAAAATGACTCATAGTAATGTATGACGACAAAAATAAACTAAAATGACTCATAGTAATGTATGACGACAAAAATGAGGCAAAATGACTCATAGTAATGTATGACGACAAAAATGAGGCAAAATGACTCATAGTAATGTATGACGACAAAAATAAACTAAAATGACTCATAGTAATGTATGACGACAAAAATGAGGCAAAATAACTCATAGTAATGTATGACGACAAAAATAAACTAAAATAACTCATAGTAATGTATGACGACAAAAATGAGGCAAAATAACTCATAGTAATGTATGACTGGTAATGACTCATAGTAATGTATGACGACAAAAATAAACTAAAATGACTCATAGTAATGTATGACGACAAAAATGAGGCAAAATGACTCATAGTAATGTATGACGACAAAAATAAACTAAAATGACTCATAGTAATGTATGACGACAAAAATAAACTAAAATGACTCATAGTAATGTATGACGACAAAAATGAGGCAAAATAA